>VMDR010000540.1:0-165978 GCA_007922815.1 Macrotus californicus
ATTTCTCTGGAATATGGTAGCTTTATAATAGGTCTACAAATTTTCGGCATGCCACCCTTCAAGAGGGGGAGCTAAATCTCACTCTCCTTGAGTGAGAGTTGAGCTCAGTGACTTGGTTCTACTGAATAGAATACGGCAAAGGCGACTTCCAGCATTAAGTCATAAAAGACATTGGTTTCCTCTTTGTTCTCTCCATTGGGGAAGCCAGCTCTCCTGCCACAGGGACACTCGAGTAGCCTACGGAGAGGTCCAGGTGTCGTAAGTCGCAAAGTTTAGGGGTAATTTGTTATGCATCAGTAGATAGTTAATATATGGTCCAACTATTTGTCTTGAGATTGGTGTTCTAATATTTCATGAAGATATATGCACCTGGTTACTAAGTTTTTGTGCAAGAATGAGTTCAGATTTTATTTATTCAATCAACCTAACCTCGCTGCTTTTAGCTCCATATCTTATTTTCATTTATATGTGAAATGCTGAGTCCCAACTCCAAGGCTCTGGAGGGCAGATCCCATTGGCATGGGTGCCCTTGGGTGTGGGGTTCTCCACACTGCCTCACCTGTTCTCCACATGCACCTACTTTCCAGCTTCTGAAAATTTATTTATATTTCTTGTCTGCTGATGGCTGTCCTCCTGCTACCTTCACTGGCGTGGGTTTATAACTTTTGCGGGTCTTTCACTTTTATTTTCATGAGATCTCAGGTGAGAGAGGAAAAGAATGATGTGATTAACCTATAATTTTTAATCCCACCTTTCTAGAATAGTCAAAGGTCTAAACTTGGAAGCATATCAAGAAGATACATGCAAAAGTGAAGATGATAAAGCTTTTAGCTGGTTTTCACATCACAAAGAGCCGATCAGCAAACCAGAAATTATGTATGTTTTCATGCCTAACCCCAAACTTTACAAGTCTTGATTACCTCGAAGCATCGGCTGTTCATAATTGTGGAGCAGACGTTGCTTCCGCTAAAACCTTTTATTGCATATCCACAATCAAATGCATCAGCCATTTCCATGTGACAAAACCCTTGATGAAGGCTGGGAGACTTAATGAACAAATAATTAGTTTTAAGAACATAAGTTGACACGAAAGCACAACTAATGCCTTTTTAATTGCTCTTGCTCTCACATCTTTAGCAAACACATATCCCTGCTGTCAGTGAAGTCACAGTTATCAGTGTCTGCAACTCGGCCACTTGGGGGAACGGAGGCCCCAGGCTGAGAGAGGATGCTACAGGGCAGAGACCCCTGGCTTTGATCATCCTCTTGCTACCCTCAGGCCACCCCTAGAATTCTAGGGCAGGAAGGCTGCCCCATGGACTCCGAGATACTTGTAAAAATGGGTTCTTCTGGACCAGAGCTTTAAAAAACCGAGGCCACAAAATATCTGGAGTTCTGAGGGTACAGGAAGGATGAACACAATGAGAGAGAACTGGAAATATCTTTTGTTACTCCTTAGTCGAAAAAAAATTATATAAAGCTCAATCTTGAAACTTCGCCGTTAACTATACGGAGTGAAGCTCATTTTCTTTGTTCTTTATTTTCAGAGTAAAGGTTATATTCTCCTAGGGTGATACAGATAGTGAACAAGTGATGTGATTAAAAAATAAAGTAATTCTACAATTTGATAAGCTTATGAAGAGAATGAATAGGGTACTGTGACAGAGAATAATGAGGGAGACCTTTTTGGGGGGATATGGCTGGGAGACTAAAGATTGTACATGAAAGAATCAGGAATTTGTTCTAAAGGATGGGATTATTTGGTAGGGGGTGTTTCACTTTCTATACTTCTGAACTGTTTCATTTTTTGTAATAAAAAAGTAAAAGAATATTCCTTAGCTAGTGTGGCTCAGTGGATTGAGTGCCAGTCTGAACCGAAGGGTTGCCAGTTCGATTCCCAGTCAGGGCACATGCCTGGGTTGTAGGCCAGGTCCCCAGATGGGGGTGTATGAGAGGCAACCACACATTGATGTTTCTCCCTCCCTTCCCCTCTCTCTACAAATAAATAAATAAATAAAATCTTAAAAAAAAATATTTCCATTTTGGTGGGAGGGAAAGGAAGTATGTTGTTCCAAAGCCTAGTGTCTTCTATGTACCTGACTTTCTTTTGTCCATTCATTCAGTCAACAAACATTTTTTTTAAAATTAAATTTATTCAGGTAATGTTGGTTAATAACATTACAAAAGTTTCAGGTATGACATTTTATAATACATCACCTGTATATTGCACTGTGCGCTCAACACCCAAAGTCTAGTCTTCTGTCACCAGGTATTCGACCCCCTTTACCTGCTGCTAGTCACCACCATACTGCCCTCTGTGTCTGTGAGTTTGCTCGACACAGTTCTGATGCACATGCTGTGTACGTGCCTTGGGCTGTACTGCGAGGGGGAGACTGGAAGAGCCAGTTCCTGGCCTTGAGAGTCTTACAGTCCAGAGAAGGGCCAGCAAATGCCAGGCAAAGAGTAGCTGCTCACTAACTACTGGCTGAATGAATGAATGAATGAATGGACTGTATTATTTGTAACAGTACCACGGTATAACCGGCTTTTCCTCTTGTCAGTGCAGACAACTGTAAGCAACTTGAGAGCAAGAGCTTCGATCTGCTTTAGTCACCTCTGTGTCCTCAGCATTTGGAACAAAGCACCGCACATAGTAGGAACTCAACAAGTACTTGTTGCTTAAGTGACGCTTTTAAGCGTCTCTGTTGTAGGTTGTTGTAGGGTTATACTTTGCAAACAAAGGACAAGCTTGTTGTCATGCGGTTCTGCTGAGACTTTGGATGTGTCACTGAAACTTTCTGAGTCTTAATTTCTTCACCTCTACACTGGAGACAACAACATACCTCCCGTGGAGTTGACACACAGATGAACTGAAATGAAGCCTTTCAACGCTCTGTTTGTGTCTGGTCCCCAGTGAGTGGTAGGTAAACGATCGTGATGGCCATTTAGCTTGTTTTCAGCCTTCTACCCCTCCGTAAATACGTGCCCACACTTTTCCAATTATTCCCTTCGATATACTTGTATGTGTGGAACTGCTGAGTAGAAGAGCATGTGCATTTCGATTTCGATACATTTTGATTTCGATACAAAGCAACAGGTCGCACTTGGGGAAGTCTGTTCCATTTACAGCCCCGCCAACACCACATCATCATCTTTTCCAATCTGGAGGGCTCAGACGACCTCACACTGTCACATTACCCTGTGCTCCTGTGATCTCATCGGTGGTTGAACTTTCTGCATCTGTGCAACCTGTGCGAGGGACCAGGCCCCGTGGCCCAGCACGGGGAGCTTAATCACGGAGGCACAGACGAGTAGCCCAAGGTAATTAAAAAGGAATCAGGCTTTACTTGTGTCTCTTAGAGATCATTCAAGGGGCTCTAATTCATAAATTAGAAAGGCTCTTCTCAGAAGCTATTTCCTTTCCTCCCCCATTCTCTCCCCCCTGCAGACAGAAGTGGTTCTAGAGAGCTGGGGGTGGAGGACATTCTGCAGTTAACAGCTGTGTCCTTGTCACACATACTCTTGTGAATTGCCAGTCATGCCTTTGGTCCTCTTTCCTGTTGTGACATTTGTAGTTTTCTTATTGAGTTTTACAAAGCTCTTTACATGTCTGCTGGGGAAGGTCAAGTAGGGGCCTCCCTTCTTCTGACAGATGGGTGATTGCCCCGTGTCCTTGGCATGCAGCCTGCACTGAGTGATGCAAGAATTCTTGGGGCTGTAGAAGAGTCCCTTAAACCTACAAATCTTCCTCTTTCTGACTTTTCCCTGCCTCTACTCCCTCTTCCAGCCTCTTAAGGCTCTTCGTGTATGGATAGTGATGGAGTTACCATGGAGACCCAAGCTACATGAAATCATGTTAGTGGCTCGTAGTCAGTATCTTTTCTTTTTTAAATTTTAATGAAACAGAATAGAAAATATCAGAATGCATCACAAGTAGTAAGTAATTTTTAATGAGACATGTACATATGAATATGCTGGAGCATGCTATAAAAGTGTTTCTTACTCCGGGTTCTAGAAAAATACCTGAAAACCAGTGGATCAGAACTACTGGTATTAGGCTAAGGGTTTGGGACTCTGACTTTTAAAACCATGTTTGTTGAGGTGTCCTGCAGTTAGCCCCCTTTTCCTAGTCTCATGGCTGGACAAGGAGCCTATTTCTGGAAGTCCCCCTCTGCCCTTACCCAGATCAGACCACAACACGCGACCTGTTGGTACAACCACAGCCATTGTCCTGCCTGCAGCCCAGGCACGTCCCCCCACCTGCCACCACCGTCCTGCCTCCTGCTCTCGCCACTCCTTCGCTCAGGGCCCTGCTGCCTTGAGCTTAGAGGTTTTCCTGAGCTCTCTTAAGAAACCTTCCTGCCTGCTTCTCAGCTGGGCCTGTCTACTTATATGATTATGAGCCATTTTATTTTTGTACTGACCACTTTTCCCTCCATCCATTCCACACCTTTTCTTCCACATCTCTGCCTGCTGCGGACACTGCTGTCTGTGGCCTCGCTCTGCTGTGGGCTGGATGCCTATGTTTGCTCCGGGTTCGTGTGTTGACACGTGATCCTCGATGTGATGGCATGGGCCTTCAGAGGTGACTAGATCACGAGGGCAGTGGCATCTTAAATGGGATCTGTGCTCTTAAAAGCTGCCCCATAAAGTAATAAAATCTGAAAATAAAAAAAAGGCACCCCAGAGAGCTTCCTCACGCCTTCCCCCGTGTGAGGACACCATGAGAGGATGCTGACTCCGAACCGAGACGTGGGCTCTCATCAGACTCCCTATCTGCCGGGCCTTGATCTTGGACTTCACAGCCCCCAGAACTGTGAGAAGTAGTTTCTGTTGTTTATAAGCCACCCAGTGGGGGCATTTTTGGTACAGCAGCCCAAGCTAACACAGGCTCTTATTTTTCTATTTCTTTGGTCATTTCAGTGTTGTTTTGGGAAGTAAAGGTAAATCCTTGGATTGAAAGTGGAAACTAGATTTATAAAAATTATGTTAGAGGTCACATTACATAAAATTAACCATTTTAAAGTGAAAAATTCAGTGTCATTTAGTGAATTTACAATGTGTTCAACTACTACCTTCATCTAGTTCCAAAACATCCCGTCACCCCAGAAGGAAATCCTGTACCCATTCAGCAGCTGCTCCCCATTCTGCACTGCTCCCCAAACCCCTGGCAACTACTAATCTGCCTTCTGTTTCTATGGACCTACCTATTATGAATACTTCATATAAATGGAATCATATAACAAATGACCTTTATGTGTCTGGTTTCTTCTACTTAGGATGTTTTTTTGGGTTCATCCACATTGTATTATTCATTCCTTTTACGGCTTAATGCCCTTCCATTGGATGCACATGCCACAGTTTGTCCAAGCTACCTGTCCACGATGAGCATTTGAGTGGTGCCCAGTGTCCCCCACTAGCTGGCCTTCTTCAGCACTCTGCACACCTCTGCACACCTTTCCTTCCCTTGAGTCTCCTATTGTCAGCTACTGTCTGGGTACCCTGGCTTGGGGACCCTGGGATGTCTGGGCTTACCTTCTGCGTCCCTGAGAACCCGGCTCCCTCTCAGGTCTCCTGTCATGCCTCCCCTGGCCTGCGGGTGCAGGAAGCATCCCTGGGTTTCTCACCACAAAAGTTAAGCCAGAAAACAGCATGGGAGCACCCCCCTCCCCCACCTCTGCTCAGATGCTGCCTTTCCTTTCATTTGAGAGGGAACGGGGACTCTCCTACTCCTTCTCATTCTCTCTTTCTGCCCTGGGGGTGTGGCAACCAACAACTTAGCTGCACTCTGTTGGATTCCCTTCTTTCCCTCCAACTCTCCTCTCTTCCTTTCATGTGAGCCTTCCTACACAGAACAGGGCAAGGATGGGTGCCTGGGAAATCACTTTTACCTGAATCAGTCAGCTTTCAAATCTCACCTCCCTTGTCTCTATCTCAGAAACTGGAGGAGGAATCGGTGCTGGTCCCAGAAATTCCCGTTTTGAAGTGAATGACCCCATGTCTCAGGTCTAAACGGGGGTGGTCTGTGTGTGTGTAGGGGTGGTGGAGCAAAATGGAGCAGTGTGTCCTCTTTGATGTCCCGTTTCACTCTATATCTTTTATCCTCCAGCCCTAGGTGGCTTGAAAGCAGGAGGTATAAACAGATGGCTGTGGCTTCTCAGCATCTTGTGTCCCTGGGGTGGGTCCAGCCGTGGGGAGAGCAGGGTCAGAGTGGCCACCGGATGAACCTGCTGTGGAAACTCCATCCTGTTGCTTGGAAATGGCCTGGGGCCCTGACAGCGAGGAGCTCACCAGGAAGACACACGCCCAGCATGGAGCTCCGCAGCTCCCGCCTTAGTCATAGAAAGCACATTCTAAATACATCTTTCGGTGACTCCGGCACCAGGGCTGTTTGGTGCATGCTCAATTTGGGGCTCATGGCAGATGGAGAGGTGGGCTCCCTCGTGGGTCTGGAGCGTGGGTTTCAGAGTGCTAATGTTTCTCAGATCTCCTCTGCAAAGCGCCAACTGTGGCAACACTGTAGCTCAGGCCAGGAAATGGAAACACACCACCAGGTGGTGGGACAGGCTGCTTCTTAATTAAGGATCCTCCCCGGCTTGGGAGTGACGGTGTGGTTTGTAAATAGTTTATGCACCTGCTGCGTCCACGTGCAGTGGGAATGCTCCTGACTTCGTGCAAGTGGGGTCCAGGCCTCTTTCCCGAGAATCATAGGAGAAAAAATATGTCTTTACTGAACATTTATAATCCACCAGGCCCTGTGCAGTACCAAGCACTTTACCTGCATTCGCACTTAATCTTTATAACACCCCTGTAGGCAGGTGCTGTTATTAAGCACATTTTATAGAGAGAACACTGAGGGCAGGGGTAACTAAATCATTGAAGCTCACACAGTTGGTAAGAGTGAATCAGAACTCAAGACTTATAATTAGACATTTCTGAGCCTCAGTTCATTGTGTGTAAAATAGGGTAATGTTATGTACTTCATAGATTATTGTGAAGACTGAATAAGGTTAGGTGGACAAAAATCTACCAACCTAGAGTTTGCCATTCAGTAATAAATCTGTAAATGTTTGAATGCCTATTTTTTTAAAAAATATTTTATTTATTTTTAGAGAGAGGGGAAGGGAGGGAGAAAGAGAGGGAGAGAAACATCAATGTGTGGTTGCCTTTTGCGCGCTCCCTACTGGGGACCCGGCCTGCAACCCAGGCTTGTGCCCTGACTGGGAATCGAACTGGTGACCCTTTGGTTCACAGGCTGGCACTCAATCCACTGAGCCACACCAGCCAGGGCTGAATGCCCATTGTGATGGTTCATTTTATATGTCAACTTGGCTAGGCCATGTTATTCAGATATTTGGTCAAACATTATTCTAGATGTGTCTGTGAAGGTATTTTTTAACGACATCACTAACATTTAAATAAATTGACTTTGAGGAAAACAGATCGAATACCCCCCAAATGTAGGTGGGCCTCATCTGATAAGTTGAAGGCCTTAATAGAGAAAGACCACCCTTCCCAGAAGAAGAAGGAACGCTGCCAGCATACCACTTTCAGATTCAAACTCCTCCCTGGGTCGGCTTGCTGACTCAACCTGCCAGATATTGGACTTGCCAGTCTCCACAGATGCAGAAGCCCATTCCTTAAAATAAATTTCTCTCTTGCCCCGGCTGTTGTGGCTCAGTTGGTTGGGCGTTGTTTCGTACTCTGAAAGGTCATGGGTTTGATTCCCAGTCAGGACACAGGCCTGGGTTGCAGGTTTGGTCCTGGTTGGTGCATGTGTGGGGGGCAACTGGTCGAGGTTTCTCTCTATCTCCTTCCCTTCTCCTCTTTCTGAAAAAACAATGAGCATGTCCTCAGAGGAGGATAAAATAGTTTCTCTCTGTCTCTCTCTCTCTCCCTCTCCCTCCACACCTATTGTCTCTGTTTCTTTGGAGACCTGGGACTAATGTTTTAACAATATATGGGTCCTCTATATGGCATAATATGCAATTGTTAAAGAGAACAACTCAAATTGATGCATTTTGATCTAGAGAGATATTGATTATTTTTTTAGCTTACTAAGTACATGCTTACATTTTAATTTATTTTTTACATCCCTAATATCTCCCCTTTTCCTCAGCATTGCTTATTTCTCATCCCCGTATTTGAACTAGATGTTGAGTCAGAGTACATCTAGTGACGTTCACTACAGACCTTTCTCTCCAGGCCCCTCATCTCAAAACATTTGGAATGAGCTGTTCAGGAACACTTGGTAAAGAGCAATTAAATGCCACTCCGCATGCTCTTGCTTAATTACCTTGTTAGGGACACAGTGTAGCTCACTGCATCTAAATGCAAATGTTCACATCTGAGATTTTTATTGGATTTGATAAGTCAAATGATTACTACTTCATATGGAAAGTTGTGTCTGATTAAGTATAGGAGCCCATGTGAGCAACAATGAGACAAATACTTCCTTGATTCATTTAGAAGAGACCCTCCCCCCCCACCTTGTTGTGTTTCCAGTTGCTGAAGAGCGAGATGGAGATAAAGAGCACTTTGAAGAGCAGACTGCAGTCAGGCAGCTGCAGGGCAGGGCAGGGCAGGGTGCTGGCCCCCAGACTGGTGCCTGCTGAGTGGGTGCTGACCATCATCGCAGTGGTTTTCACACATGACCATGGGGTGGATGTTCTGCATATAAAATTTCATGGACCCATGTGCTTGCATTTTTAGAGGAAAACTGAACACGCATGTGTGTGTGTGTCGTGGTGTGTCTCTGTGTTTACGAGCACAGGGAGAGCTGTGAAGGGGCACACGCTGAGTTGTTGATGGTCATCCCCAGGGATGGCGATGGTGGCTGGGAGATGTTACTGGGGTCAGCAGGGATAGTCACTTTTTCCTCCTATAGTTTGTTATTGATTAATTTTAGCATACATTGCTTTTGTCATTGAAAAGGTAATAAAGTAGGCAAACATAATATACAAATGTGTTGATTTTGAATCTTCCTTCCCTCCTGTGTCTGCAGGCAGCAGAGACAGCATAGCGTAAGGCTGTCTGTGTTCCCTTCAGAGTGCCCTACGCCAAGGAGACATCCTGTCTGGATGGCGTGGTCTGGTGGTGTCCTGAGCCTGCTCCAGTGACTGTAGCTGTGCCCACACAGTGTCCTGGTCTAAATTAGTGTCCAGGCCAAAGTAGTTTTAAAGGAATCTCCTCCCACATTTCCTGACCATGGCTTCAGGGGTCTGGGTGAGTTTGCTGGCCCTCCACGTGCAGCAAGGGATGCCAAAGATTGAACTCCCATTGCTGGAGAGTGCTAAAGCTCAAGCCCTCCACCCCATGGCTGCACGGGTCACAAATAGCTTCCAGCAGCACTGCCACGCCGGGCGCTGTCCCGGGTGCTGAAAAGTCAACCATGGCCAAGTTTCGGCACGCTGTGAACTCTGGCTAAAGGGTTACCAGGGAGGAGCCCTCCCAGAAGCCTAGAGGAGTAGGACTGTTGTATCAGAGTGGTCTAGCATTTGGAATGTGGCCAATTCAACATTATCAGAGGAATGTCAAGCAGCTTGACCCCCTTGCCTTCCATCTTTTTGCAGGATAAATGCATGCTGTGCTCCTTCTGCCAAGACCAACCTCCCACATCTACATCCAGTGCAGACCAAGGGTCACCAGAAAGGGAGTGCTGCCATATAGTCTGGAATGTGTGGGTTCTTGACTTTGTGCTGGAAAGATTTCACTGCATGAGTCCAGGTGATTTTGAGATTATGTTTATTAAAGCTGGGGACAGTGAAAAAAGGAAGCAGTTAAGATAGAAGAAGCAAGGTTAATGCAACAGGAGTGAGCCTAGGTGGAGTTGTCTTGGCCCTTTGGAAATGTGAGGAGGAGTTGAACCTAGACAAAGCTACCTTGGCCTTTTAGAAAGAAAGTCACAGATGCAGAAGAAGAGCCAGCTGGGCTGTGTGGAGTCAGGAAACAAGTTACAGAGGTAGAAGAAGGGCCCTTGGAGACAGGTTCAGGGTTAACCTCAACAAGCTGCCTCTGTCCACTGCTCTTTGGGTTGAAAATCTCCTGAGAACCTTTAGAGCTCAAGAGAAAGAAAGCAAAGATACATGCCTAAAGAAAGTAGAAACGAGGAAGGTGTGGGTGTGCTCTAGGGACAGTGTACACTGGCTCCTTTGTCTTAAGGGTTTTTATCTGTTTTCTAAAGGTGGGAATTTTAGGGGAGGTCTCACAGGATTATCTCAATAGACTACTCATCCATTTTCCAGGTGTATCTTTAGTATGCTGATTCGTAAAAATAAGTGGGTAGGGTCATTTTCTGGTTAGTTTCACCTTCAAAGAATGTCACCAAAGAGGGACCGGGACTAAAGCAGGTCTGTCCCACATGGTCTGAAATGTGTAACCAAGTGTCCTTGGTTAAGGAAGATAAGACCTTGAGATTTATTTTCTGGCTATAAATTGCTCAGCCGTTTAACAATCTGTCTCAGTTTCCCCATTCCACTTGCTGGAGCATTATCCTAGCTTTTTATTATCCTGTCTCATTCTCATCTGGGACTATAGAGAATGCCAAAAGGAAGTGAGGGCTCCCCAAGCCAACCACCCTGAAGCAATTCAATCCAGCAAATGTTCATCTGAATATAATTCACTGTTGCCAATTACAGGCAAGGCCCTGCTCAAAGATCCTTGTTTGAAGAAAGTCAGACAGTCCAGACAAATAGAGGACCTCGACTCATGCATAATGAAGAACCATGGAGAACCAACAGAGGAGGTTTAGCAGGTGCAGGTGCCTGAGCCAGACACCTGCGTTCCTTTCTAAGTCCTGGGTGAGAAGCTCTGTGACAGCACCACAGGAAGGTGTCTGTTCTATTGGTCATGCCCTATTTCTGAAATGCTGGGTGCAAAGCAAGGAGGAGGGAGGGCTGAGCCTGACACACCAGCCATGTCCCCATGGGGCTGGCACTCTGTAGGTCCAGATGCAATTGTCCCCAACAGGTGACTCCTTGTGTATTCCACCTCTTGTCTGTATCTTGGGGAAGAGCTGAAGAGAGGGTGACAATAACTGGTCCACTGTAATTATCACCCCTGTCTTAGAGAAGACAGGGTAATAGCAGGAGTGCTGGGTGGCAGCTGGGTGGCTGAGATACAGATCAAATTCTGCACCATCACTGAGCTGAGGGATTACACATGCTGGGATTGGTCCTCCCTTCCCCCAAGTGTGGAGGGGCGGCTGGTGAGAACCAGAGCTGGGGTCTGCAGCTCATGCAGGGCAAGAGCAGTGTCTGGGGAGCAGGAGACCAGGGCCACTTGCTCTTGCTGTGCTTCAAGGTGGGTCAAAATGCCTTCTCCCTGCTCTCCCATCTGGGCTCTTCTGAAAAAGTGAGTGGATGAGGCCAGATGAGCTCTTATGTTCTCTCCCTGTTTTCATTGTTTGCAACCCTCTAAACTTCCCGGTTGAGTAAAACCAAGTGAAACCAAACCATTGTATATGAGAACAGCTAGTTTTTCTATAATTTTTAAAGTTACAGAACACATGCGCATATTCAGCTGACACAGAAATATGCCAGTTGCAGAATGAAGGCCTTTCTTCCCAACCTTGTTCCCCAGAGGCAACAAGTCCTTACAGTTTGAGGCTGCCCCTTCCACAGCTTTTAGTATAACATTTCTATTTTTCTATTGTGAGCTTTACCAATGAACTCCAAATTTTAAATACTAGAAGACTAGGTTGACTTGAAATTCAGACTTCAAAGATGCTCTTTGGTCTTTACCCTGTGTGTGGACATGGGTCAGGCAGGAAGAGCCAGGAGCCTCTGGGCTTTGTCAGGAGGAGCATAGATGGTGAGAAGGCTTTACCTTAAGCTGTGACAAAGGCTCCTGGCTGGGTGGAGGGACTGGAAGTGCCTGCTACATTGCCTTTCAGGAAGACATTGATTGTGAGTTACACTCCATTAAGCTGGAAATTGTATTTGCATGTTAATTCTTTGAGCTTCAAATCTTTTCATCCTGGCCTCAGGCTCTTGCACAGTTTGCTAAAGAAATTCTGTCAATTTACCTCATTTTATCTGCCTATGACCGATGGCTGGCTCGCTCAGGTTTTTCAGTGTCGGTGGGTGTTTGAGCATGTGTGTGCACAGTGGACTGAGATAGTACTGTGGGAGAGAACTGCTTCTCTTGGCTGCTGCTGGCTCTCATGCAGGTTGGTGCCCAAGGACCATGTCCATGGAGTCTGGAATGGCCTCTGTGATGGGTGAACCCTTAGCCTGGAGAACAAGAACAGAGCCTGTCTTTTTTCTGGGGGGGGAGGGGATTTTTGTGAGGAAGTGAGCATTGATTGCAGTCAACATAGGATCTGCCTTGACTGCAGGATGAGAAGGGAGAGGCCTGCCCACAGGTAGTGGCCAGTGGCCAGTGGGCAGTGGGCTTTCTGTGGCCAGTCATCAACCATACACCCCAACAGCCAATTGTTGTGGTGCTGATGTGCTGAAGCTGCAGCCTTACTCTTGCCTCCAGATGTGGTCACATTAATTATTGTTATTTTGTTAAACAAAACAGAAACATACTATACACATTATGCTATATATTATTTTTTACCACTCAATATTTTTGCAAGTCAATACCTATAGATCAATTCCACTCTTTTTTAATAGCTGTGTAGTATTCCATAGAATATAAGGTCTCTGGGTTTCTTTTTCTGTTACAAACAATTCCACAACAAACATCTTTGCTCATCCATCTTTTGGACTGGTGGTTTTATTTTACTTGGAGAGATTCCCAGAAGCAGCATTGCTCTTGGGTCAAAGGAACTCCATATCTTAAACTTTAATAAATCCTGCTAGATTACTCTCTAAAATGGTTGAAATAATTTACAGTTCCACCAGCAGGGTTTGTGAATGCCCCCTTCCTCACACCCCTGCCAGCACAAGATATTATCAATCTTTTTAAATTTGGAGGTTAAGACATAGGGACACGTTTTTATTTTCATTTGCATTTCCCTGAAAATGAATAAGGTTTCCCTCTAATCCCAAATTGCGCTCTATTGTCTTTGCATTGATGCATCATCTTTGCAGATGAGTTGGGTCGGAGTAGCATGTAAAAACAGAAGGTGAAGACCTCCCAGAAGGTCAAAGAGATTGGAGAAGACTGGGCATGTCTTTCAGATCATTCTCCAGGGCACATGGGGCTCCTGGTAGTGTCTGGGGCTACCTCCTGCATGCAGATGAAAGGATGGGGCTATGGCACCAACTAGGGCAGTTTAGAAAAATGGACTTATGGTCACTTTCTCCACAGTCCAAGAAGAGTGCAGAATGATGGGCCTTCCTGGAAAAATTTAAGCAGCTATCAGAAGACCACCTTGTATTTATTCACTAAAGACAGAGTGGCGAACGAGACAGGGAGGTCTCTGCCTTCGTGGGTCTCAGCATTCCATGAGGGAGTCAGGTGCCTAAGTGCGTGATCACACCCACGCACTGTGAGAAACAGAGACACTTATTGAAGAAGATACGAGACTCAGGAAACATTGTAAACAGGGTGATGACACCTCAGTTCCTGTCAAAGCAGGCACCTTGGGACCTCACACAGTTCTCCCAGCATCTCTTTCACTGTCCCAAACACTCTGCAAAATCCTTTGTTGGAATTGTCATCAGCTGCCCCAGCGTATTTTCCTGAATCTCACTGATGTCTGAAATCTCTTCCCTTTCAAAGGTGATTTTAGTTTTGGGAAAAGCCAGAAGTCACAGGACACCAAATCTGGACTGTAGGAGGGTTGAGTGACCTGGCTGACTTGATGTTTCACCAAAAAACTCTGCACGAGATGTGATGCCTGAGTGGTTGTGTTGTCATGATGAAGATGCCAACCACCAGTTGCCCATAGCTGTGGCTATTTTTGTTGTACTGCATTTCTCAACCAACAAAGAATATTGAGGTAGTACTCCTTAATTGTTTGGCCTAGAGGGGCATATTCTTGATGGACAACACTTTCCAGTCAAAAACCACAGTTAACATAGTCTTGATCTTGCTGAGACTTTGCTGTGCCTCTTTTGGGCATGGAGAACTGGATTACTTATGTTGCCTCATCCCCCAAAGCTTTCTGAATTATCTGAATAGTTTCCATGGAGGAATGTTCAAGCTTAATGCAAAATCTGATGCGGATTCATTAGTCTACTCTCTGTCATTTTGAATGCAATACCCACACAGTACACATGTTCACTCAGTGGCATCTACCGCCCCCACTGACTAGTACAGTGAAGTCGCCATTGTTCATGCATGTGCATTCCAGTCCACTCTCCTTGGCTGCCAGGTTATATCGATGTCGTGCAAACCGTTTTTGTTATAATACCACGGCTGGGCATTTTCTGGACAGATCTCATATCATATATGTTTAATTACAAATGAGATAAATGCTAAAAAAAAAAAGTGCATGGGAACCTAACTTCATTTGTGCTGTTGGTCAGTTGGGAAAGACATCCCTGAGGGACATTTTAGATGAGACCAGTGGATGAGCAGGAGCTGGCCAGATGAAGGGGGTGGGGTGGCAGCATTCCAAGTAGAGGGCACAGCATGTCCGAATCCTTGGTTGGGGACATCTGCCTTGTACAGAGCTTGAAGTAGGTGACCTCTTGGCTCTTGAGGAAGTAAGTCGTTGCCAGTGTGAGCTCCACCAAAGGGCCCCTCTCTCATAGGTGCTGGGCTGGCCCAGTTGTTCACTGGCTGAGAGGCATTTAAAAGTTAGGGGGTCACGGGAGAGTCTTACTAGGTAGCCTTCTGCTTTCTAGCACTGTGAACAATACATTTCTGCTGTCTGAGCCCCTAGATTGTGGTACTTTGTAATAGTGGTCCCAGCAAACTCATACAGAGAGTATTGAAGATCATTAAAGCCATGACTGGTAGGAGACTGGGGTGGGGTGTGGGAGGAGCCAGACAAAAACTGAACCCTGGAGCTTCCCAGGCCCAGTACCGAGAGAGTTTGAGGACAGAGAGCACCAAGAAAGGAGACTTTAAGCGATGGTCAAGGAAAGCAGTGTCTTTTGCCTGATCTGCCAAGGCTGGTAGCCAGTGAGCTCTCCCTGCTGACAGGCCAATGATGGAGCAGACCCTGATGATACAGGAGACTCTGTAAGCCCACCTGGTTGAACTGTGGAGATGTCCAGCTCCTCTGCTTCCCTGGGGGTAGAATGACCAGCTGTTCCAGCTTGCCCAGGATTGGGGGTTCCCAGGAGATGGACTTGCACAGCTAAACCTAGCAAAGCCTCAGGAAAATTGCTGTGAGTTGTTCACGCTACCTGGGAGTGCCCTCGAAGGAAGCTGCTCCTTTGGATCAATATAAAAAACCCAGGTGAGATTCCCAGGCTGGCCCACCAAAGGGGGTGATGCAGCCTGCACTGCAGTGATACCACAGTGCTGATGGGTTGTGCCAGGCAGAAGGAGGGTATGGCAGTGACCTCTGCCGTCATTAACCTTTTATACATCTCAGAACAGAGGCCAGACCAGGGTCCTCCCTAACTGGGAAACTGCCTGGTGTGACTTCTCCCTTCTGTCCTCCAGAATCTGCTAAGAGCATCTGCAGGAGGTGGAATGGTGCCCCCAGCCCCAAGAGATAGGCCCATGTCCTAATGCCAAGAGTCTGGCAAAGTTAGGGATCTTGAGAAGAAGTGTTTAGCCTAAACCATCAGAGGGATACTACATGCCATCACAAGTATCCCAGTAAAAGGGATGCGGGGGGAGACTGTACACAGACACACGAAGGGGGAGGCACTGTGCCGATGGAGGCGTATCGGGTGATGCAGCCACAGGCCCAGGCATGCTGGGGCCACCACCTGAAGCAGGACCGGGCAAGGGATGGATGGTCCTCTAGTGCCCCCTGAGGAAGCGCAGCCTGCTGACACTTTGATTTTAGATTGTGGGCCCCCCATAATTGTGAGGAAGTAAACTTCTGTTGTTTTAAGCCCCCAATTTTGTGGTCATTTGTTACAGTAGCCCTAGGAAACTAATCACCTGAGATCTTAGCTTTCCGGCCACCAGATGAGAGAGCCCACGGCTGGGTTCTTCCCCTCTGACTAGGGCCACATCTCCGCCTAACAGGCCGTTGCTTAGAGCCTGTCATGGATGATGGGGACCTGGCTTGGGGGCGACTGCCTGCAGGACAGGGAGTGGGGAAGAGTCTACTCAGAGCTGGCCGAGCCCCAGCGTCGGTCACAGGTTCACGGGAACCCACCTCTGCTGTGTTTAGAATCGTGGCTGTTTCCCCTGCAGTTGAGAACTGGGTTTCGCCAGGCAGCTGGTGTTTGGTGGGGGGCGGGAGGGGGGAATAGGCATGCAGGGCTTCTGGCAACGTGGTGGGGAAAGAGACTGGTGGCAGAGGAGGGAGTGCAGGGAAGGCTTGGCGGCGGAGCTGCTGTGAACTCATTCCAGCAGCCTCTCCATTTGTTTCCTTTTCCAGCTTGCAAGGCTTTTGTATTGGATCCTGGCAAGAGCCCTGGGAGGTGGGCAGGGAGGGCTGCTGATGTATTGGAAAGCCAAGGCTGCGATAGCTAGGGTGGGTGTGGACTGGCCTGGGCCTCACAGCTGTGAGCGGAGGAGGCAGGACCAGCTGCCTCAAACCCTGTGCTCATTCTTCAGTGCTAGGGGGCTAGTTGTTGAGCTCAGCCAGGTGCCACCAGTCAGGCGGGACATCTGTTTTGCCTTGGGGAACAGCTCCTGCAATACCCATTGCTTCTGTGTGGGGCTGTCTCAGGCTGGGCTCCCCAGGACGTAGATCTGAGCATGTTCCTAAGGGAGTGTTGGTGGTGGGGACTATGCCTATGGAAGGGAGGAGAAGGCAGTGGGGCTGGGCACAAAGGAGATGGTGAGCTGCAATGCCATCTTTGCCATCTTCAACAATGGCCTCGGCCAGCCCCCCCAGAGAGCTCTGGAGCCCCTACTTTCAGATCGGGGCACATCAGAACCCCAGAGCCCCAGAAAGCCAGAGCTAGAAGGAACCTCAGACATTGCGCTGTCCTATCTTCTCATCGTAGGACAGGGAGGCCCAGGCTCAGCTGGGCAAGGACATGATCAAGGCCACCCAGAAGTGTGACACTGCCCATCCAGCTCCCCACAGATGGCTCCTTGACCCTTCCTTCCTGACACCTGGCCTGAATTAACCTTCTAGGCAGCTGCCCCTGATCAGCCCGCCCAACTCCTTCACACATTCAAGTCGATCCCATAGCAATTACAGCTACCCTCGGCAAGGGGCACTAACCAGGAATTGACAAGCCCTAGAATTTCAGCATCCCCTGTGCCCCTGAGAAATTCACCAGGTTTGAGGCCAGAGAGACCTGAGTTTTAGTTCCTCCCATCAACCACTGATCTGCTGGGTGACCACACGCAAGTCCCTTTCCTTCTCTGAGCCTCCGTTTTCCCATCTGTAAAACTATTAAAGGGACTAAAAGTGCCTTCTGCACAAGGTTGCTGTGAGATTAAATTAAATCATAATTGTGAAAGAGATTATTATTATCATCATTATTACTTCTCAAGGATATCACTCATCTTGATTAACTCAAAGCTCTTTGAGAATAGATCCAATATTCTCTTCCCTCTTTGTTTCCCAGAGAGCTCCTGGGACAGGGCTGGGAACCCAGCGAGCAAGCGAGCACTCAGCAAACACAGTAACAAAGTGAGGGGGAATGTGTGTGTATCCGTTCCAATGAACTACAGTTAACCCTTTTTATGAGAGGTGACAACAGGACGACTCACATGGCACGGGCACTCAGCCCATGCCAAGTGTCTCATTTAACCCTCCCGACATTCTTACGAGCAGGTATTATAACCCCCAGTTTACAGGGAAGGAAATTGAAGTTCAAGCAATTTGCCCAGTGTCACACAGCTAGCAAGTGGTGGAGCCAGGAGTGAAACTGGGGCTGTAGCTTCAAAGCCCATGCACCCTCCACGTACCAAGAGACAGTTTGCCAGTGTCTCCCCAAGTCCTGTGCCTGGAAGCTGCTGTGTCCAGAGTCATGGGCAGATGACCCACCAGGTCTGCAGGCATCCCCCGAGCCTAAGAATGATTTGTGGTTTGGACAAGAAGTGAGTTAAAACTCTGAGATGGTTTCTCCCTAGAAATGTCACTGACAAGTCATCATTTCTGGAATAACTCTGCTTTGGACACGGTCAAAGTCTTCCCTGGTGTTATTTGTAGTGTGCTTGCAGCAGATTCCACTCTCTCCCCAGTGGGGAACCGAGGATATCACCCCCTGGGCCCCTCGCAGCCCCTCTCGATACTTTGAGCCTTAGAAGGATACTGCTCCCACTGCCCCCCTGACCTGCCTTCTTCTGGGCCCCTGTGGTGGACACTGTGAGGCATCACCCTTCGGAAATGAAGGGCAGGTCCTTCAGGGGCTGGAAGTGTCTGCAGGGAACAGAGCCCTTCCACGCTGTCCTCCTTCCAGAGATCGCACAGTAAGGGGAGCTGCTTCAAGGGAGATCACGTCCTCTTTCTGGGGCGGTCAAGGATCTGACCTTCTTGCCCCTCCTTAACATGGCTGTGGAGGGTTATCCTGGCTCCAGAGCTCTCTGCGGGGATGGCTAAGGCCATCGCTGGACACTGCATCGAGAGTCAATGTCTCTCTGTCCTGTGCCACTTCCTTCCCTCCCTTCCACAGCGGTAGGGCCCCATTAGATTAAGAATTTACAGATAGCGCTGAAGCAAGGGCAGGCCCCTCTGCGTGTGGGCCCTGTGCAGGTACACAGGCCGCAGACCCTTCGGGCCAGCCCCAGACCGGCCAGTCGATGATGGAATGAAAGCCACTTTGTGAGCAGGGGCCTGGAGTGTCAGAAGAGAACTGCTTTCTACTTCACCGGCCTCAGGCCTGAGCTGCACATGCAGGGCTGCTTCTCTGGGGGGCTGAGCGAGCTGCGAGCCTTCAGCACAGGGCCTGGGAGGGGTTCCACGTTCTCAGCCCTTCAAAGCTGCAGCAGGAAGGGGAGACAGGTGCATCTTTCCCCACAGCAGGGGCTGTGAGCTTTGCCTGGGGCTTCATCGTTACTCCCAGCCTCAGTGGCTCCCAGCCTCCTCTCCTAGGCAGGAGGCAGGGCTTGCAAAACCCTCCCTGCAGAGAGGAACAGAAAAGCTCTGCCCGGGAAGCCTGTGGCAGACTCCTGACATGGTAGTCTTGCAAGACTGATCTGCTTGTAGGACAGACAGCTGCTGAGGACAGGGGGAAGTTGTGCCTTCTGACCAGCAGCCTTCCCAGACCTACTAGCTCTGACTGGAGGGAGACCTCTGCTCTGGTTCTAGCAGCCTGACCTCAGTCCTGCTTGACTGCCACCATCTCCACTTGACTGGAAAGGGCCTGGCATGCCACAGGTGTAGAGCAAACAGTAATTAGTATTATTGCAATTGCTGAGCCCCAGCCCTCATCCCCTGGCACGAGCCCATCCCCTGGGACCATGCTAAGGAACCAACCATAGAGCCCTCAGCAAGTGGACAACCCTGCCCCCTGCAGTGTGGGGTGCAGAAAGGCGTTCCCTTACAGATAGGCAGATAGGTAGCTTTGCACTTGACTGTGAGTGTTTCTTGGTGGTGTTTTGTGGCTTTTACAATTGTATTCCTGGGGGTGCAATGGAACGTCTGTAGATTCTGCAGTTCCACAGATCTGGCTTTGAACACCAGCTCACATATTTCTGAAGCACTGGGTAGCATTTACAGTGTGCTGGGCACCAGTCTGAGTGCTCTGTATAAATCACCACATTTAATCTTTGCGTCGGCCACACGGGGTAGGCACTGTTAGTATCTCTGCGCTAGAGATGAGGAAATGAGGCACAGGAAAGTCAATTGTTTAAGTTCGCCCAGGTAGCAGAGTTGGAATTGGAACCCCAAGATACTGGCTGTGGATGCTATTTATTGGGGGTTGTTCTAAGTGTCTTCTGTGTATTAACTCAGTTAATCTCAGAAACCCTATGAAAGAGGAATTATCCTTGCCCCGCAGGACAAATGGGAATGCTGAGCCTCACGGAGATTGTGTTGTTTCCAAGATCACAAGGGAGGCAGCATAGCCTGACTAAAGAACAGGAGGGTCTGCAGTTGGATCGGCCAGGGTTCAAATCCTATCACTGCCATGTACTAGTTGCATCACCCTGACCTCTCCGACCCTCAGCACAATGGGGAGAGTCATATCTTACAGGACTGTGGGGCATAAATAATAGTATCTACTAGTTACTGCGAGACAGCCTCTACTGGAAGCACTTAATTCCTTGCAATTTAATCTATTGCAGTAACTCTAAGATTCTATTACTAGTCCTATTGTAATGGATGAGGCACAGAGAGGTTATGTAACTTGCCCGAGGTCACACAGCTCACCAGTGGCAGAGCTGGGGTTAGATCCTGGGCAGTTAGAGCCTGGGCAGGATGGTGCCAGAGTCCACGCCCTTAACGACTGTACTAAACTGAGAGTGTGTGTAACCAGTTTATGGAACAAGCTGGACTTGGCAGGCTGCAAGCAGAAGGTAATTTAACATTTAACTCGGCCCCATTAATTCATTCTCTTGAATAATTCTTTCTTGTTCCCAGATAAAATCTTCGGCAGATTCTTAGTTTTTCTCTTCACTCTTAGGGCTTAATAGATGGGTCTCATCCCTCCCCTACCCCCGGTCATTAAAAAGCTGTATTATCAAAGCTTTAATCTTGTGCCCAGTTCAAAACAACTTCATCTTCCCAGCCACCTGTTAGCTGGGGCCTCCCCTAGACACACCTGCCATGGGGAAGATGGTCTGGCTGCATTTCTCCCCACTTTCCACCTCCGCACCACTGTCCCTCCTGTCCCCCGTCTGTTCTCTGCTGGCCTCCTCAGGGGACCTGGCACAGTAAAGGACCAGAGGCTGGAGAGTCACTTCCTGGGGCGGGTGTGTTCCAAACACCAATCCTTCCTCTCCTGGGACACTTGGGAGGGTCCCTTGGGGACCTCTGATGGCAGTTCCCTGGCCTGGTGGGCCCTGCTCACCAGGTTCCGCCCCAGCCCCTGGCTTCTGGCTGACCATTTCCGAGCGGACTCTCCAATGGAACCATTTCACCCCAAGGTGGGCCTCTTCGTGAGTCAGCTTTGCCGTCTCAGCCCTGTATGGACATTTGCCCTTTGGTGTGGATGGTGGTGGTATAGGATGCTAGCAATCTTGGGAAGAATCCAGGGAACGCTAGGCCTTTGGAAGCTAAACTTTCTGGCACTGGGTCATGGGGTGGCCTCCATATCTGAAGGTGTGGCCTTCACATTCCCAGTGTGACTGCTGCAGCTGTTGCCACAAAAATTCAATCTCAGATAACAACATTTATTTGAATATCCCAGTCTCCATCTCTGTCTAATTTTTGTCCCTACAGCTTCTTCATGCTTCTGTGGATGACATCTCAGTTCTCCAGGACAGCTGTGAAGTGGGGTCAGATGCTCCAGATTTCCTTCCCAGGAATGACAAGCGCAGGACAACAGAAATCCTCTTCATAAAGGAAAACGTAGTTTCATTTCTATTGTTGAAAAATGTGTGCAAAATTTCCGTGATACAAGAGACTTGTTAACAGCAAGTAACTTTTATTATGAGCTTTTTTTTTTTCCTAGCAAAGTAGGAACTGAGTAGAGTGGTCCCCAAGGTTGGGAAAAGACTGGTCAGACAGCGGTCAAGGGGAGATTTGTTGCTGGAGTTTGTTCCTGGCTGAGCTAAGCGAGGGGGTTCTGCGGGGTGCCTTCCTTAGCATGGCCACCAGAGACCTGGGTGGGGGTGTTTGTGTTCAGAACCCAAATCCTAATTTGGGCTTCACCACTGCCTGGCTTCAGGGCCTTGGGTAATTCCCTGGCCCAGGCCTCAGTTTCCTCACCTATAAAGGGACGCCTCCTGGAAATGGGCACAATCAGGTGTTGCTGCTGATGGTGACACCTGCCACAACCACTTGGGAGAGCAGTTTGGCCGTACCCAGCAGAACTGAAGACACAGCCTGACCCAGGGCCCAGCGATTCCACATGGAGCGTCTACCCTGGGGCTGCCTTGTGCAGTGGAAGGGCATCACCTCAGCGCCGATGTCGTGACAAGTCACTGGAACAACCCCCATTTCAGAGGGGGTACAATGTAGCGTGGTCACATAATATAGGCTTAAAAACAATGAATAGAAATGAGGTAGATCCATGTAGTGATATGAATGAGACAAGTGAATGGCAGAAAACACTGAAGACTGGTATGTGAAAGATTCTACCCCTCATGCAAATCAACGCACATCACGAAATACTGCATGTTATCACGATTCCTGGGTCCACACGGAAGTTTAAGAATTGAACTGGGAAGGCACACAACCAGTTCATCGTAGTGGCTGCCTGAGCAGGAGGGAAAGCATTGGGAATGAAGGGAAAAGGGACTTTGAATCCATCTGTAAAGTCAAATAGAGGTATATAGATAAATATCTTTTTTTAATAAAAGATGACAAAGTGAATAACATCGTATATTTTTCCTGTATCTTTGAAATTTCTCAAAAAAAAAAGTGGGAAGGGGGAAACCTGTGCATAAAAATTAGCTGGGAAAGACTCATAGGTTGAAAAAGGGTAATACAGTCTTTCGGTCCCCACTGGACAGGCCTCTGGAACTGAAGGAGGGTGGACTGAGGGGTCATTCCCTTGGGGTTGAAGTTCCCCCACCCTTAAAATGTTGCTCGTGTCTGGAGCATGCGCAGTGTACACCCTGGCGGGACAGGGGTGGGGCGGACAGAGCAGATGAACGAAGCTGGGGCTACTCACAGACAGAAGGAGGCAAGAGGGAGGAACTGAGTTTGAGGGATCCCTGGGAGTTCCCCAGGGTGAGCGAGATGATGGGCCACCCTGTATGTGACCTTTCACCCAAGTGCCTTCCTGAGCCTCCACATTTCCCTGCAGGCTCTTCAACTGTCTCCTCCTGGGGGCTATTGATTAAAGCACAAAATGGGGCCTTTCACAGGCCCCCAAGGGCATCTTTCCTGCAGGAGGCCCATTTGTATGGCTCATGGTTTAAAAATCACATCCAAATTAAACTTGCGCTGATTTAATTAGAACATGTAAGCCCAGGGACTTCTTTATCTTCCCGCTCCTGGGTCCCCGGCCAGTGGCGTCTCCCTGGAAACTGCTGCTCTCACTGCTGGGCTAGCCCATGAGGGGCGGGCTGGAACCTCCCTCGTCTGCCCAGAGGCTGAAGTAGTCTGTCAGAACCGGAAGCATCCTTGAGACCATCAGAGTCCATGTCCTTCTTGTGAAAAGGAAGACTGAGGGCCAGAGAAGGACAGCAAACTGCTCAGGATTACCTGTGGTTGTGGCGTCTTCTAGAGGCCTCCGTCCAGACTAGGGGTGGCCCAGTGAAGAAGAACCTCTTCTCAGATACAGTGAGGGACAGGAATCTGGACTTCAAGGCCTGGGGAGTAGCCCTAGTCCTGAGACTAGCTGGGTTGGGGCACATGTTAGGTGGACCTGTGGCCCTCCCAACAACATCCACACCCTCATGTCAAATATCTGTAAATACGTTTCCTCCCAAGACAAAAGGGACTTTGTAGGCATGATTAAGTTAAGGATCTGATATGGGGAGATTATCCTGTATTATCCGGATGAGCCCCAGGTAATCACAAGGGCCTTTGTAAGATGGAGGCAAGAAGGTCTGAGGCAGAGGAGGTGTGTGAGTGTGTGTGAGTGTGTGTGTGTGTGAGAGAGAGAAAGAGAGAGGGAGGGAGAGAGGGAGGGAGGGAGAGAGAGAGGCAGAGAGAGATTGGAGATACTCTGCTGCTGGCTTTGAAGATGGAGGAAGGGCCATGAGCTAAGACATGGAAGGGACCTCCAAACATTGAAAAAAAGCAAGCAGACGCTTCTCCCTTGAGCCTCTAGAACACAACCATGCTCACACCTTGCTGGTGTTCAGCAGTGTAGGCTAATAAATTTGTCTTGGGTTGAGTCACTGACTTCATGGTCATTTGTTTTAGCAGCTATAGGAAACCGATATAGGGCATGAAACAAAAACTTTGGGTTTGAGAGGAAGATGGGATAAGCAGGAATTTTTCTGTTGCTTGTGGCAAGAAAACTAACCCCAACTGCCCTAAACTTAAGGAAAAGGGACAGGGTAGGGAATCCACTGGCCCTCTACCTGCTCAGCCCAGGGGTGGAAAAGACTTTAGGCAGAACTGCGTTCTGGGCTTTGGTGGTGGCCAGACCATGGCAGCAGCTCCAGGCTTTATTTCTTCTCACCTTGAAGTCTTTGGGCAAAAA
Organism: Macrotus californicus; assembly: GCA_007922815.1. Classification (NCBI taxonomy): domain Eukaryota; kingdom Metazoa; phylum Chordata; class Mammalia; order Chiroptera; family Phyllostomidae; genus Macrotus; species Macrotus californicus. The sequence goes on from VMDR010000540.1 coordinate 24,195, forward strand.
AGGTCTTTTTATGCCCTTCCATAGGCCTCAGCTGAAGTCTCATGGAATCTTAAGAGTTCTCATCTCTTCATATGCCAGTCACACATCATATCTGGAGCTGAGGCAACCACAGGGACTAAGACTGAAGAAATGACAGGTCCCCAGATAAAAATCAAAGACTGTGATCAGAAGTCAGGAGGTGGGGTGGGGAGGAATGGCAGCACACCCAGAATGAGCCCGGCCACTGTGAAGCATGCTGGTGTCACCTTCAATGCACATCACACGGAGAGGCAGCTGTTCAAGTTCAAGTCTTCACTTACAAGGTTACCCTGGGCAGATCACCTCATATGAGCCATGTATATCCCATGTGTGCATCTATAAAATGGAGAAGCCAGTGCCTTCCTTGCAGGGATGCTATAGGAATTAGAGGTACCCTACTTAGGTTAGAGTTCATCTGTCACAATATCTAGCTTGGAGGGAGACCTTAGTAAGTTGTGGGTGTTGATGGTGATAATAACCTCAAGGATGATGATGATGATGATGATAATGACCTGGGGATCTTCTGTCTGTGAGTGCACCTGGTGGCTGTTGGTGACCAAAGGACTTACTCACAATTTTCTGGCTATTCAAATCAATGAGTAAGTTAAAGAATAAAAATAGTTCAAGAAAAGAAAAAAGAACACAAGTGTATCTTTTGGCACAAAATGAAATCGGTAAAGTCTGCAAGGGAAAGTTTTCATTCAAATGCCACTGTTCAATCTGAATATTTAAAAATACATTCCTAATGAGCATACACAGTTTCAGCTTCTTGGAATAAAAAGTAGATAACAGAATCAAACAAACAACTGCTTTCCTTGGCATTTAGCTACCCCACTGGCTCAGTGTTGTAGGCAAATCTGCAGTGATTTTTTTCTTGAATAGAAGTTCTGTGCTCATTGGAGGAAATGTTCTTGGGGTGTGGTCGACCCTGGAGCCAATGAAAATCCTCTGACTTGGCATTTCTTCTGGCCAGAGTCCAGGGGATATGCTGTGGCTCAGGTTCCTGGTGTCAGCCTTGGGTTATGACACCCAGGATGGAGAGAACTTCCCATTAACCCGACTGGTCAGTGGGTGGGCAGGAACTTCCAATTTGCAAAGTGCTCTCGCCCCCATCATCTCACTTGCTTTTCATGGCACCTACATGACTTATGCACTGTGTGGTGCAAAAGCTGAGGTTCAGAAAGGAAATCTAGGTGTTTAAGGTCACACAGCCAGTGAGTGTCCGGGACCAGAACCTCAATCTTCTACCTGCCTGCCTTGTCTGCTGCCAGTATCATATAAATCAACACTTTGAATGCCAATTGACTAAGGTGCTGGACCAGTTTAGGAATTAAGAATCCATATCTCAAACCTGTAGCAATGTGGTGGGTGCTTCGGAAGAGGCAGATTAATGACACCTGTGTGGAGTCTGCAGCAATAGTTCCTCATCTCCTGTCCACAAAATTCTTAGAGGTCCAGGATGAAAGGTCCTAACCTTCAGGAAGCCCTCTTTGCTCTCAGTCTACTCACATCAATTCCCTCAGGGCTTTACAGAAATCTCTATGGATTTGCCTTCTTTGCCTTGTATTATAACATTCATGCACATGTCTTACCTCCAGTGCTTGGATGTGAGTTCTGTGAGGTTGCATGTTTGAATTTCTTTTTCCACCAGGGTACCTAGCAGAGCATGTGGTTTACAAGAAGTGCCAAGGACACTGTGCTCCGGGAAAGGATGTCCAGTTGGTGGATGGCTTCCCCATCATGTCAATGGCAACACAGGAACTGCTTCACCTCAGGAGGGAATGTCTTTCCCACAGGGAAAGAGGCTTTGTGGAGTTATGGATAATACATCGGATCTTCCCAGGGACCTCACTCCTGACTCATAAAAGTCGTTGAGATGGCATCTCCATAAGTAACAGAGAAAGTGATCTTGGGCTTAAGTCTGAGCTGGGAGGAAGAATTGAAGCATCTCTTGCTTGAGCTACTGAGTGGGCTTGAACCAGGGACATAACACATCATACAGTATTCTATAGTCTTAGCATTCATTACTGAGCACCTACTATGTGACAGGCATGAGGCTTAACATAGTCATTGCCTTCAAGGAATTCACTGTTTAATACAAGGGGCAGACCCCAGTGCAAGTCCTGCCACAAGCACAGGCTCACGCAGGTGTGGAGTGGCGCTGAAAGGCGTGTGGGGGCTCTGTCATGAGGACTCTCGGGAGGAGCTGAGTTTTCCTGGTGGGTAGAGGAGGCCAGTGGAGGGACCTGGACACATTATTTCACTCACAGAGCTTCTTATTCTCTCTCATGGCAACAGATTGGCATGCTCATCTAACAGGTTCACCTTTGAGACTTTCTTGCTGCCCAGACTGAGTTCCCTGGGGACAGGAACTCGGTCTCTGCTCCTTCTATTTCCTCTTCCTTCTAATGAGAGGTCTTCTAGGCTGACAGAATTTTAGGATTAAGAACTTGTTCCTGTTGTCTGTTCTTAATTTCCCAAGGCTGGGCCCGGGCTTTCATTCCCTGCCTTCCCTAAGAACTGGTCCTGATAGGAGGCACACTGTAGGCCTCATTTTCAAGGATGTGGGACCTTGGGTGACTGACAGACAGGGTAGTCTCAGTCAGTCCCAGGCAGACCTCACTCACTGAAGTCAAGGGAAGGAACTGACATTTCATGCTGAGAACTAGCTCTGGGAGTGGGTGCTGAGGATTGTGGGTGTGAGCAAGGTGATTGGGGCAGATGCCTGGGGCAGCATTTCATTCTCTCCCTTTATTTTCCTCTCTGCTTTCAGGCAAGCATCGAGAGCTAGGGCCAGAATTGGGTGTCTCCACCACACAGAAAATAATTCTTTCACATCATTGGGATTAGAAGGACTTCAGAATGAGTTGCAGAAGTTGATAATGCCTTAGAGACAATATTCTCTAGGCAGTTAGGCTATCTTTTCTCTAATGTTTATGCTGTCTTCTCCAAATCTAATGAGGGTGTATTTGGCATCTTAAGCATGTTCCTATGGTCCAGAAGGTGTCACTCCAGCTGTGCTTTGATGAAATGCTAGATTATAGTTGCAGAAAGATTAATTATGCCACAGCCAAGAGAACACTTCAGAGAAAATCACTGTCGAAAGGATAATTGTACAAGGTCTCCAGTCTCCTCAGATCTTTCTTTTTTTCTTTCAAATGACAGGAGGAGCTCAGAGAGACTGCAAGTAGTTGATTGCTGGGGCAATGGGTCAGATCTTGAGAAGGTGGAATCTGAATGAATTTCAGAGTCTCCCTGGCCCCCCTTTTCACATGCAGATGCTGGACTAAATTCTGGATCCCTCAGTCTGGCATTGGTGATTCCTTTCATCTGGTACCAACTTCTCCATGTTTATCTCTACCTATTCCTTCCTTTCCCTGAATTCTAGGACATTGCACAAAATATTGGTTATGCCTTCAATGCACTGTGCACTTTAAAACTGATGTTTTACATTCCTTGAAACAGTCTCCAGACTTTAATTTGTATGGAAAATCCATAATTATTCTTCAAGACCTGACACAAATGCCTCCCTCTCAATCTAAGCCATACCCTATGCCTTCAGGCAGACTCAATCCATTTAACCTCTGTGTTCCCATTGCACTTTGCACACTCACAATTATAACATATTGCATTTCAACAGTTTATCTTTCAGTCTGTGTCTCTCACCGAAAGGTTCACCTGGAAATGGGGAGTGGGTTTTCAGATAAGGTAGAAAAGCAAAGGTGCTTACAGAAAAGAAAATCCAAGACGTTTACAGTTATAGAGTAAAGCTTTTTCTTGTCTCCTTATTCCCAGGCAGGGGGACTTCCACTCACTGGTCTGTTAGTTACAGTTATAGTCTGTTGAGGATAGTAAACATGTCACATTGTATTTATGTATTCTCAGTCCTGGGTAGAACACCATTCCTCACACAGAGATTCTCAATAAATATTCATGGGATGAGTGCCTGAACTAGTTAACACCTGTTAATTTTTTTCAGGACAACTGGTAAATCGTATCTCTATCCCTCAGCTGAGTTCAGAACTAAAAGAGGAGAAACAGGAAGAAGGAGCATCAAACTATCACTAAAAAAGGCCAGGTTAGGGGATTATATGTTAGGTGAGAGTCAAGAGGACTTGCTAATCCCTACCTCCACTCTATACCTTGGGACAAGCCAACTGAGAGGGAAGCTCAAATCTGCAGACCATGTCATCATCTCCCACTAGTCTTGGTGGAGGAGGAAGGAGAAAAGGAGCAAATTTCCCAAACCTAAGGTATCTGATAAGTTATCTAATTGAGAAACAGTGGAACATAAATGCTGCCACCAAACTGGTAGTTCACTCTAATCCCATGGGGGCTGATAGCATAAGAAGTTGCCAAGAGGCCAAATGCATTTAAGGGAAATCCCCACCACCACCTGCAAATAAAGGGACAGTAAAAGTCTTTATCCTGTAACTATAAACATTTTCAATGGTTTTTCCCTGTAAGTGCCTTTCATTTTCTATCTTATCTGAGAACCCACTGCCCACTTCCAGGTCAACTTTTTAGTAAAAAATAAAATAAAATTTTTCATATACTTTCTCTTCCCTCGACTACTTAATCCTCTTTATATGTTGGTGGAGTTCCTTAATTGTTTATTCCCTCTCTTCTATCCTTTTTATAAATAATGTATAATCTTGGCAGAATTATACCCAGAGGCTTCAGTTTCTGTAATTCAAGGGGGAGATGCAGAGTCACACTACACTTTTCTCAATAAGTTAAGTACTTTCTATGTAGCAGACACTGCACTTGTATTGGATCAGTGAGCTCTGTCAACAGGGTCCATGACTTCAAGAGAATACACTGGGAGAAGGAAGGAAGGTACGGAAAAAGAAAGTGACAATTGGGATTGGTACACTGTGTGAGAGAGGGAATCACAAGGCACTGTGGGGGTTGTAGATTTGGGGCTACTTAATTTTGTTTAAAGTAGTAGAAGGTATGAATTTTACAGGTGAAGGAAACTCAGTGGGTACTCAGGATTGCTTCCTAAAGGAGTTATGCAAGGTAAAGGGGTGGTGGTGGTGGTGTGTGTGTATTTGTGTGCATGAGATATTTCAAGGAATAGCATGCATGGAGGCCCAGAACTATGAAGCAACTTGCTCTGTGGGAAAAATTACAAGTCATGCTGCGGGGCTGGAACAGGAGATTCTTTTTAGAGAATGACTAGAAAGGGGGTCAGAGGGTTAGAGGAGTACTGGATAAACTGAAAGTCAAAGGGAAAATTCTGGGAAACATCTGATTTTAGGGAATAAGGCATTTCATGCAACCTGATGTAATTTTGTGCTGGAGACAAGGCTCAGAAATGAGACAGCTGGTAGGGCTAAGCTTCAGACTTGAAGGGCAGTTATTATTTCAGCACCATGGCCAGCAACTAGCCCACTTCCCAGTCTTTAAGTTCCAGATGTTCTAAGAGCCAAGACAGCCAGGAGTGGAAACTGGAAGGCTACCGGAGAGTTGAGAACTTGGTGATAAGGAAGAATGTGTGCATGTTCAGTTATTCACAGATTAGTGCAAAATGGAGCTTTTAAGAAGCTGACTCTGTGATTCAAAATCGGGTAGAATTAACAGGCATTTTTTTTTTTTCTCCTGAACATAAAGAAAGACATCATTATTTCTGAAGCTCAGAAAAGTAAAACTTTGAGTTTTTATTGTACTATATGATGAAAAATTTCTCTTCCGTGGATGTGCTTTAATTACCATTTGGGTATAGGCATCATCTCAGAGGCTGGTGTCCTTGGGCTCAGCTTGAAGCTGGGGTCTCTCAAGAGGAAGATGCTCATTATAGTCTAAAAGTCAGAGTGTACAATTAAAAATTTTCAATTCACTGAGATTACAATTCATTTGAACATTGTTTTTTTACATGTGGTAGAAATAATAGCTATTTCCAGCACCTTCTACTTTACACCTCTTCTGTCTCTGGCAAGTCTAAAGAGGTATCCTTTCTCTTTTTGCTGCCTGAGTTAGCATCTGCTGTTTGCCTTTTCACCTGTGAGCACCCATAGGGATGGATGTGAAATTTAACTGTTATTCTGCAATCTATGAACTTCCCAAGTCATCAATTCTATGGCCTTGGGGAAAGTGAGACTGGTTAGACTGGGGCAGAGGTTTGCTTTGGTTGGACAGAACTGGTGGAGGGGAGTGGTTTCTGAACTAGGATCCATGAGAGGGCTGCAGTGGATCATCGATGCCCAGAAATTATTTGCAAAATTGTGTGTGTGTGTGTAAGGTGTACATGGTCAGGTTTCCAGGCAGCAAGCACACAACTTTCCTCAGCAGCTCTGAGAGACTTGTGACTCTTCCAAATGAGTTATGAACTACAAGAGAGAGAAGAACAGAGAGGAAAACTAATAGAGAAGAGATTAGCGATGGGAAGATTTGTCTTAAAAGAAAACCTTTATATCAGTAACTAGGGAGGTCACTGGTTATAGAAAAACTTTTCAGTGGCCAAATGAGACAACACCATAGGGAAGATATATTATTTGAACTTTATTTTTATTCTACGGCTGAAGACATTGAGGCTCAGAGAAGGTAAGCAATCCAACATTGCACCTTTGCCTGTATGAAAGCCAGAATTTGAACCCAGGAAATGTGGCTTCCAAACCCTTAAGAGCTGCCTGATATTTCATCTAGAAGTTTGTTAAACAAACAAGTACTCAAGTAAGCATAATAATAAAGGTAATTCAGCAAGTAAAAATTTTAGGTGATGACAAATCTTCAGATGGCATGGTAGACAGAATAATTGTCTCTAAAGACCTTCGCATCCTGTGCCTGGAACCTGGGAGTATATTAGGTTACATATCAAGGAAAGATTAAGACTTCAGATGCAATTAAAGTTATGAATCAGCTAACCTAAAGAGAGGGAGTTTATTCTGGATATTGGAGCATGCCCAGTATAATCACAAGAATCCCTAAAAGTAGAAGGTAGAAGAGTCTGTCAGAGGAAGATGTGGCTGCAGAAGAAAGGTACAGAGAGATGGATTATTGCTGCTTTTGAAGATGGAGGAAGAGCCTATGAGTCAAAGAATGTAGACAGAGTGGATTTCACAGCCTCTAGAATCTGGAAAGGGCAAGGAAATGAATTCTCCCCTAGAGCCTCTGGAAAGAAGTCTTCCCTGAGATCATGGTATTGGAGTTGAGACCTGAATGACACAAAGAAGCAAATTCAGAAATATCTGGGAGAAAAGATTACAGGTAGAGGTTGTGGAGCAAATGACCTGCAATTATGATGAGTTGATGACTTCAGAGGCAAAAAATAGGCCAGTGTATGGACTTGCTTCTGGAAGTGTGGTCCATGGACCAGTGGCATTGGCATCACCTGCGAAATGGTTCACTTGCAAATGCCCTGGTCCCATCCCAGCCCTATTAAATCATTCCTAGGGATGGAGTCTAGGAATCTGCTTTTGGTAAACCTTTCTTGTTTGCAACAATCATACTTGCAGAAAAGTTGAAAGTATAGTACAAAACATTCTGTTTTCTTTAATCATTTATGAGCAAGGTGCTGAGCTGATGTCCTATCATCCTTTAATGTATGTTTAATATAAATAAGGACATTCACCTACACAATCACAACACCACAACGAAATCAGGAAGTTGACAATGATGCATTGTGCATCTAATCCTGAGAGCCCATTCAGATTTCTCCAGGTGTTCCAATAACGTATTTTGTAACAAAAAGATCTGTTTCAGAACCATGGGCTATATTTCATTTTCATGTCCTATTAGTCTCCTTTCATCTGGAAAAGCCTCTCAGCTTTTCCTTGACTTTCAAGACCTTGTGACTTCTGAAGACTACAGGACAGCTATATTGGGTCTGTCTGATGCTTCCTCATGGTTAAATTCAGTTTATGCACCGTTGGCAGGAATAGCACAAAAGTGACTCTGCAGTCTTCTTGCATCCTGGCTGGTGGCTTCGGTTTGTCCTGTTACTGGAGATGATCACTTTGATAACTTAATAAGGATGGTGCCTGCCATGCTTCTCCACTAGAAGGCCGCTCTTTGTAATAAATAAGTGTTTTGCAGGGAGGTATCTTAAAACTATGAATTTTTGATTCCTCATCACATTTTTAATTGATTAATTTATTGGCATATATCTATATGAACTCATGGTTTCCCATTTTACTCAGTGGGTTCTAATCTGTTACTACTGTTGTTTAATGTGATGCTCAAACTGTCTCCTTATTGGCCAGTGAGGGCCCTTGTGTCCTTTGGACATGTTTCCATCATTCTTCAAGCATTTTCTTGCTTTGGGGCACAAGAAGTCCTAGGTTCGAGTTGTGCCTTCCCTGCCCCAGGCCTAGGGCCAACTATTTCTCTAAAGAGCCCTTTTTTTCTTTTAGTGGGAAATGGTTCTTGGAAGTCATGATCTAGGTCTAGATATGTTCCTTGCTTTTAGAGTGTCACTGCTTCCAGTCTTTTTTAGAGGACAGAGCTAAAATATATATGTAAAGTTATATATTACATGTTTAAAATGATTATATATGTGTGTATATAATGTATATTATGTATTATTACATATTACATATTTTATAATATATATTATTATGTATTATGTATGCGCACTCACATACACATGGCATTAACATTTATTTCTACAGCTATCTCTAAATATTGGAAACCATCAGCTCACATCGATACATCTAACATTAAATTTAACATCACTAGTGTCATTCTAGTTTTCTCTCTTTTAGCGTTCGTAACTCTCTTCCCCAGTAATGACAGACACAGTGTATTAGTGTCCTAGGGCAGTTGTAACAAAGCACCGCAGACTGGATGGTTGGAACAACAGAAATGTACTGCCTCACAGTTGCAGAAGCTGGATGTTCCAAGGTCAGGGTGTGGGCAGGGTTGGCTCCATCTGTCGGCTGTGAGGGAGAATCTGTTCCATGCTGCTCTCCCTCCTTGTTGTTCTCTGGTAATTTTTGGCATTCCTTGGCCTGTAAACACATTTCCCCGATCTCTGCCTTCGTGTTCCCCCTGCGTGTGTGTCCGTGTTCAGATTTCCCTTTCCTGTAAGGACATCAGTCACATAGGATTGGTGCCTACCCTATGCTAGCATAACCTTAACTAATTACATCTGCAACAACCCTCCTTTCCAAATAAGCTCACATTTTGAGGTACCAGGGGTTAGGACTTCAACATATGAATTTTGGGGAGACACAATTTAACTCGTAACATTCAGCCTTTATTGTCCTTGATGTTTACTTGATCAGTCCTCCTGAATGTGATTAATCTTACATCTTGGCCGGCACCTTCTACTCTCCTACTTATCTCCCTTGGGCTCTGAAGTCTCATTTCAGGCTGTTGCCCTACCTCTGTGTAGATGTCATCTGCCTCACTTGGGTGCTGACACCCCACCTACAGGGATGCCCTTCTCACCTTGCTCAGGCTCGGGCTCAGACTCTGGACACCAGGACACTTCCTCAAAGAATGCCCCCATCACCCCATACCTCACATGATGTCCTTTTAAGCCAGTCTGGTCTGTCACTTCATGCAAGGATGCCCCACTGGGGTGGCATCCTTTTCACTGTGCATGGTAGTGATATCCATGTTTCCTCACTCCCTGCCATGGGGATGCCCTCTTCCCCCTGTTGGGGTACAGAACGCACTCTGTGTAGACCAGTCCCCATGCATTATCATGCCTCCTTGCTCGAGGCCACCATGGCTGCCTGTGCCTCACGCAGATGCTTACCTTACTCTGTGCATATGACAGAATGTGCAAGAAGTAAAGGCATAGAAGAAGGGGGTGGAGGAAGAAAAAGAGGAGGAGGAGCAGCTGGAATCTGTGGGACAAGCTCTCCTGTGATTCACATGCATCCCCAAGCTGGTGATCCCTGGCGTGGAGGTCAGTGAGCTGGAGGGGTGGCAGAGCTGGGTCCTGGAGGGTCTTGCAGGCTTTAGTGAGGAGGATCTATTTTATTTGTGTATTTTTGAGTTGACAAAAATAGGTTTATCTTGGGTGGCAATGCCATCAGGCACAATATGAATTAGCTCCAAGTCTCTTCTCCTGAGAAGAGCAGGAGCCGTCGGCTGCCTGAGTCAGTCCCTCACCCCCACCACCAGCTCTGCACTTTAGCTTTTAGCCTGCTTCAGCTGATCCCCTCGCAAGTAATGGCAACACTTTCCTGGCAGCTCTCTCCCTCCCCTCCCACTTCCCAGCCAGGCTTCTCACAAGTGTTTCCATATTCTTTGTCTTCATGTCCTGAATGCTGTTCACGCCTCCATCCAGTGCAAGCCGGCTGCCCCTCAGGAGTTTGTTTTCATTCTGCGTACACTGGAAGCCACTGGAGGGTTTTAGGAAGATAAACATAACTTGATTTATGTTTTAGAAACATCCCTGTGGCTACTTTATAGGGAATAGGTTTGAAAAAGCCAGAAGAAGAAGGAGGAAGATTAGTCAGGAAGCTGCCGTGCTACTAGCTGAGAGGATGCTGGTGTGGACAGGGTGGCAGTGGGGGACTTGATGAAAAGGGCACCGATTGGGGATGTGTTTGGAAGGTAGTGCTGGCAGGACGTTCAGACGGATTGGGTGTAGGGGTGAGGGAAGGAGAGCAGAGTCACAGAAGATGTCTAGGGGCTTGGCCAGAGAGGCTGGGGCATGGCAGTTTAGGGAAATGACTGGCAGTGGAACAGGTCTGGAGACGAGGGACATCCAGGAGTCCATTGGGGTCATATTTTGTTTGAGATCCTCATCCGTACTGTGATATCCAGTAAACTGAGGAATGTAGCCATTTGGAGCTTTGGAATGAGGCCAAGGCTGAAAGTTCAAATCTAGAGTCATTTGGCTGATAGGTATCCTGGAGGAGTCACTAAAATGGTGTTGGCTTAGAAATGTGGCTTCACCATGAAATGCTAAAGAAGGCTGGGGACAAGGGTCCCGGGAGAGGAAGCACTGTCCAGGTGGCAGACAACCGGGCAGGGCTTGTCAGTGAGCTGTGGGTGGCTGCCGGCCACCACTTGTTAACACTGGTCTGACACCCAATTGCTGAACAGAAGGAGAGTTGACATCCTAGCATGACTTTGTCCCCAGGACAGTCACTCCCATGTGGGACCACTGCCAGGCCCATCAGACCAACCCCTAAATGGAAGAACAAAATTTTCTCCAGTTTGATAAGTTCAAGGCCTGACTCAGAGCCCCAGGCCTCAGAAGGCAGCCCCTGTCGCTCTCCAATTTGGAGACTCGGCAAGCATGCCATTAGTGGCTGCCCCTATGAGTGCAGGGCACTTGAGAGTTACAAATCGTGCTAACATCTGTGACCCCGTATAATCTTCACAGCAGCCCTCAGAGGACTGGAGAGATTTTTTTAAGCCCTATTTTATAGCTGAGAAAACGAAAACTCAGAGGTTCAGCCACTTTCCAAGACCACACACCCAGGACGCGATAGAGCCAGGACTTCAGACCAGCACTGTCCGCTTCTAAACCCCCCTCCCCACCTTCTACCTCTGTCAGAACCCACCACTGCCTCCAATGCTGACCTATAAGAACTGTCACTGGCAGTTCCTCATCAAGAAACCAACCAGGTGCTGTTTATCCTGGGATTGACATCTTGTTCTCTCATCCCCAGTCCCAGTTCTTACCCTTGGAGAGACTGCACTCTTTCCGAAGCACTTGGCTTACTTTTCTCCCTGGGAACTGTACTTCACCCCTTCTCCACTGGTCTGCGGAGCCCGTATCTTCCAAAGCCACACCCTCTGCTCAGTTACTGGTCCTTGGGTCTCACCACCCCAGTGCTTCCTGAATGCTCAGCCAACCACTTCCAGGGAGGTCTACCCAATTGCTCTGGCCTCCCTGAACTTCTCAAGGGGTCTTCAGACAGCAGTAGCCTTGACCTCTAGCCCCTGTGTGCTCTGACACATGTAACTCAACCAAGCACCACAGCATGTGATCATTCACACATGGCCCCCATCTTAACTGTTCTGACTGTAGTTACCTCCAGCTCAGGGTCTTCAAGGTCAAATTCAACATTTCTCCTAAACTCAGGGGGCCTGATTCAGCTTCCTCTGTGCCAGCAGAAGCAAATGAATCAAATGTGGACTATGCGTCATAGACTCTCACAGGACTTTAAAGGTCACCTACTTCAACCTCCTGCCTGATGTTGTCCTGCCTTCTCCAACAATCTTCCCAAAGTCAAGCCTCTCCTGACACATGGTGCCAACTCTTTGGGGAAGTCATTCCTTCTGTGACAGATACCTTAGAATTTATTTCCCTTTTCCCCTCAAAATTTGCCTCTAGCAATAGGTTCCCCTGCCCCCAAATTACTCAGTTTAGGGCCACTCCTGCCTCATGGTGGCCATGTTAGGGGTTCAAGGCAGTGATCTTGACCCTGAGCCATCTCTTCTTCAGAAAAAGCATCAACACTCCCACCCGGTGTATCACCCCAAGCTCCTCTTTTTCCCTGGCCTCCTTTCTGAGATGGGCGCCAGCTTCTTTGTCCTACAGACTCTTTACTTTCCACACTCAATGCAGATTCAGACAAAATTCAATATGTATTTATTGAGTGCCATGTCTGTGCCAGGCATTGGGCCAGCAGCTGGAGACAAAGCAAGGGATGAGACAATAATCCCGATGGAGCCCACATCTCAGTGGCCAACAGCAGCTACCACTGTGCAACAATCAGTCTCAAAGCTATGGCTGCACGTGAGCTCTGGCCTGATGAGTAAGATGTTGTCCTTGCTCCTGAAAACTCATGATCCCATTAGTTTGATCTGGTTAACGGGTCTATATCGAATCTCTCTCTCTCTCTCTCTCACGCGCGCGTGTGAACACACACACACACACACACACACACACATATTAATTGTAAGAAATTCACCAGTTTTTGATCCATACTGGCAAATCTGTGCATGGTCTAGGTATCAATGCTAACCTGAGAGACTCACCCCCATTTCCCTTCACCCTCTGCCTTGTCCCAGAGGATTCTGGGAGTCCCGTTCCTGGCAGGGCCTCCAATGGGATCCAAGGGGCCTAACAATGGGTCTGTTAAACTGCATTACTCTGGGCTAGATAAATAGTTGTCACCAGCCACTGTGGTTAAATAATCATCAGACCACATAATTCAGAAATCATGCTTCTTAAAAGCTCCCCATTTATTTATAATACCCGACAGAAAATGCTAATCCATTGCACAAGATTACGTTTTATTTTTCTAGACAGGAAGCATTTTCTTGAGTCACATAATGACTTTCCTTGACATACTAATGAAGGAATGTGAATTTCAAACAGCCTGGGAAGCTGGAGCATTCTCTGTTATCTGGGGGCTGGCCGTGTGGAAATAGCTGGAGTAACTGCCGACTGGCTGGGCTGTGTCATCGTAGAATTAACTGCTTACTAAGACTGAAATTTACCAAATTAAATTTTAGTGAGTAATTTCTGTTCACATAAAGAGCGCAAATTAAACCATTGTGGTTGTGGTAGATAGGCTGTTGTATGGGGCTGACGTTATATTAGGGCAGTGCTGTGGCGCCAGGCAGAGCCAGGACGTGGCCAGCAGGAACCTTGACCACAGAGCTGGGGAGGGGAGATGCTGAGCTCTGGAGTCAAGTTCTGGGCTTCCCACTTCATGTTGGTGTAACCCAGGGCTTGTCACCTGAGGCTCTCTGAGCCTCGGTTTCCTCACGTGATTAAGGCTACTTAAAGATGACAAATGGATTGCATCTCTGGTTGCCTGCAAAGGTCTGTGTACACATGGTGTGTGTTGTTGTGTAGCTTCCTGTCTGAGGAAGCTGAGCTGGAATGACTGGGAGTAAGAAAGAAAGCTGTCCTCTGGTGCCCTGCCTTTTGCACAGGCTGGAGGTGGCTGCAGAGAAGACTCAGAGGACCCAGTGTTCCTCTGGTAACAGGTTCCACTGGACATGACCAAACTGTCAATTAATCCAGTGGTTTAGTGGTCAGTCGGATTGATTGCAGCCAAATATGTTGCTATGATGCCAAAGCAATAGAAAAAAAACCACAGTGTTTGTCTTGGCTCTGGGTGAAGTTGAGGAAATAACAAGAAAGAGTACTTTCTCACTTGTGAATAGCACGTGTGTGTGGTAGATCAGATTTTTGTTTAAAACTATCCACAGCTTCTTCCTCACCTTTGTGGAAGGTTATTTCCTTACTCTTTAATGTTGGACTTGGTCGTGTGACTCAGTTTGGAGCAGGAGCAGACTTAATACAAGCACTGAAATGTACCAGTGCAGCTGGGCTTGCCCTCTTGTACCTCTGCCATTGACATGAGAAGGGCTTCTCCGACATTGATGCCTCCTCCTCATCCTGGGGTCTGGAATAAACATCCAAGAAATAGACCAGAGACCAACTTGGTAGCAAGGAACCAGTTCTAGGCAAACCCATAGCCTAAAGCAGGACTGCTCAGCCCAGCCCAGCCGAGTTCAGACAACTTTAGCTTACCTATAGGTGAATGAAATAAATGCTTATTGTTCTATGATCCTGAGATTTTTGTGGTTTGTTACACAGCAAGAACTGACTGATACAAGGTGCTGTCATATCCACTGGCTCATTCAATCTGAAGAACTGTACCCCCCACCATGATACGGCTAGATAATTTTAATTCTCTTCTTTATGTGAGGACATTGAGGCTCAGGAAGAAAAAGTGACTTATGGTGGTCAAGAGATGAGTCAGACTAAAAGGCCTACCTTTTAGTGAAAAGCGGAGTGTTCTTTCTCATGTATGACAATGATCTATTTATAGGGGGTGTGGGAGCCCAGTGAGATCCCTGGCTTCACAAGGGAAAAATAGGCTTCTTCTACTTCACAATTTTACCAAAGGCCAATCTATCATCAGGGCTGGAAGGGCTGAGTGACCTCCTGGGGGCAGTTAATGAGTGACTGAGGTTTACACCTCAGCGTTTCCTATGATTTGGGCCGGTGCCAAAGTGTCACTGGGCAGGGAGAGAAAGCAGTTTGTCATGTGTAAATTTAACAGGCAATAATGCCAGCTACTAAATAGTATATCATTCCTAACGATGTTGTCAGCCCCTAATCAGTCTAATTTATATTGTCGACATGATATAATAGTCCCACCCGGTGGGGCCTTCAGAAATACAAGACCCGACAATGTGTGAGACCAGCGTGGATTTCCACTGGTTCTGACTCCGGAAATCACGTTAGAATTGCCGACTCCCACTGCAGAGAGCAGGGGAGGGTCTGTCAGCTGCCCAGCACAGGGCCTGACACGTGGCAGGCAGGCAGTGGGTGGCTGCTACTGCTTTTTGCTGTCATGCAGCTGAACCAGCTAGTACTGGATATCTTGCGCTTAGAGCAGCAGAGAAGGGAGGTGCTGGGCGCAGAATGCCCTTGTCATGGTTCCTGCTCCCTCTTTGGTCATCATACTTTTAAGAAAAGTCCTGTGAGGTTTACAAAGGTGACTTTCAATGCAGTATTTATACCCCCCTACCGATAAGACAGAGGGGCACTGGGTGCAGAGTAGGTGCTTAGTGAAGGAAAATTCTCCATGTGCTTGTTTCTTACCTACCCAATGAGTTAGTCTATGGGAAAGCTATGCAAACAATGAATTTCCATGCAAAGGTGAAGGTGAGCTGATTATATTTTGGAGGAGTTTTCATGTGCTACGTGTTGCATCTTTTTTACCCATCATCTCATTTAGTCCTTCCAATGATCCCGGGTGGAAGAACTTACTGACAATTTTGAAGGTGAGAAAACTGCAATTCAAGAGGCTAATGACTTGACCAAGCCAACCTGGCTAAGAGTGGCAGAGCTGCAAAGCAGCCCGGCCTCCCCAGTCACAGCCCTGCACTCCCTCGACCCCGTGAGCCTCTCTCTCTAAATAAGCGTTTGCTTATTCAGAAACTCTTGGATGTTAGGCATTGACTAGACAAGGCAGTGCCTCTGGTTTTTACTTTTCATTCAGACGTTTTGTTGCGGGCTATACATGGTCTTCATTTCTAGTGCTAAACTCCCTGCTAAAGGGCACCATCTTAGGGAAATAATTTAGCCTGCCTGAGCTTGGTTGCCCTAGTCATTCTCATGGTCCCCTTTCTCTGGGCTCGCTAGAGTAATGACAAGGTCTCTTTGAGACCTCAGAGCTCACCTGTGGGCTCAAAGAGCTGCTGGCAGGATAAAGAACAGCTCGGACTCCAACACAGTGGCTCACAACCAGTAGACAGCACAGAATCCACTTGTTTCCTCTTCCGGGTGGGGAACTGAGGCTCAGCAGGGAGGGGACTGGTTTACCTGCAGTCACCAGCAACAATGATCAGGCCAGAGATCACCGAGGACTCGACTCCCGCCTCCTCACTGGACAGTCATCTGGGCATTTTGGTTAGGGTCATGGTGTGAATCCTTTAAGTGACTTCAGCTTTGCCATTCTCATGGTTTAAAGGAGAGTAGGCAAGTGTTTTCTGTAAAGGGCCAGAGTCAATAATTCAGGCTTTGCAGCTTGTGTGATCGATCTCTGTCACAACTACTGATCTTTGCCCCACACTCCTAAAGAAATCATACCCAAATGTAAATGAATGGGCATGACTGTCTCAGTAAAACTTTATTTACAAAGACATGCAGGAGGCCGAATTTGGCCTGTAGACCATAGTTTGCCTACCCCTAGTATAAAGACCAGAATTTTTCTGGGAACTGGTCTGCATGCAGTCCATGGGGCATTGGAAAGCCCCTCCTTTTGCCAAAAAAAAAAAAAAAAAAGATAGGATCATGACTGGCCAGTGATCTCTGCCAAGAAGATCAGAATTTGGAAAGTGCCAAGGCTACTCTGGGGCCACCTTTGGCTATCCTTGGCCTTTCTCTTTATTGAGAAGACCCTCCAATGTATTACTTCTGCAAAATGCATGTGGCTAATGAAGAGAGCATTGATGGGTGAATAAGAGCAAGGCAGGGCTCCTTAACCTGCACGCCCGCTGGCCAGGAATCCCCTCTGTTCCCAGAATCCCTGTGCTCCCCTATCTCAGACCTTATCACCTCACCTTGGGATTTTTCATTTTTCTGTCTGTTTCTGCCACTGAGCTGGGACCCTCTGAAGGCAGAGTTCACACCTTGTTTGTTGCTGTGACCCAGGCCCCACACAGGGCCTGTTAGGAGTATAAGTTGTTGAGTGAATAAATGAATGAATGAATGGATTAGTGAGTTTCAGCAGGGGGAATGAGGAGCCTAGAGAGCCAGGCTGTGACCTTTTGTTTAGAAGAGGGGAAGGCTGGTGCAGAGGTGACACTGGGGACGAAGAACCGGCAGGTCTGCTGGCTGAGAACTCCTTCACCCAGAGCACCTGTTCCGAGGTTGTTTGGAAGGGAGTTTGGGCTTTGGTGTCACTTTGATGCATTACGGCCAAGGGCCAGGAGACGTGATCCTGCCCTGACATTTATCCCTCCAGCCCAAGTGCTTCCAGAAGGAGCTACACAGACAAGGAGCACAAGCAGGGTGGGAATGAAAGCCTAAATGGGTGATCTGTGTCCCTCTGACCCCCAATAATATATATATATATATATATATATATATATATATATATATACACACACACACACACACACACACACACACACACACACACACACACATCTATGTCATAACCCTCCAGTACCTCAGAATGTGACCACATTTGGAAATATAGTCTTTACAGATGTAATCAAGTTTTTTTAATACATCATCAATATGACCGATGTCCTTATTTTTTTTAAAGAGAGGAAATTTGGACAAAGAAACATGCACAGTAGAAAGACGACATAGACAGGTAGAAAAGGTGGCTGTCCGCAAGCAAAGAGGAGAGTTCTGAGACAGATCTCTCCTCAGAGCCCTCAGACAAAACCAAGCCTCCCAGCACCTCTATTTTGGACTATTAGCTTCCAGAACTGTGGGACACGGACATATATTCTGCTGTTTAAGTCACCTAGTTGGTGGTACTTTGTTCTGGCAGCCTTGCAAACTAATGCAAGGTCCTTGTTTTTAAGTAACAGTATAGGCAGCTCGTGTGCTATATACACCCTGATACAGAGCTCTGGCAAAGTGGGACCATGTCACCCAGGCCTGCTTCCAAATAAGAAAGAAATGGTGGGGGAGGGGGATGGATTCTGGAACCGGAACAAAAGCTACTTCGCTTCCTCTCTCTTTGATTGGATGTGTGATAGGAGCTGTTCAATATGGTGCCACTAGCCACATGGGGCTGTTGAAATGTAAGTTAAATAAAGTAAAATAAAAAATTTAATTCTGTGTCTTTAGCTTCTAGCCAGGACAGAATGACAGGGACCAGACTTACTCTCCTGCCTGAAACAATAGCAACAAAAAGACGACTGACAGTGAGCACGAGGCAAGGAAGTATAGAGATCTCTGGGTCTCTGGAAGGTGGGAAACAAACACGGGGGCCAGGATGACCCTGGTTTGTGCCTCGACTGAGACTCCAGCCTGTGGTGCAAGCTTTTTCTTTTTTCTTTTCTTTTCTTTCCTTTTTTCTTTTCTTTTCTGTTCTCTTCTTTTCTTTCCTTTTTTCTTTTCTTTTCTTTTCTTTTCTTTTCTTTTCTTTTCTTTTCTTTTCTTTTCTTTTCTTTTCTTTTCTTTTCTTTGTGACACACACACACAGCCCCCAGTCTTCGTACAATAATACCGGTACTTCCACCAATATCACGATTACTGAAAAGGTTTATTTGGGGTTGTTTGTTTGCCTTTCTGTGACTCTGCAGGTGATGTGATCCCGCTGGTAGTGTGCATTCAAACCCCCGTGTTTCCAAGTTGTTGGGTGACGTCCTCTCTGGGTGGCAGTGTCCCTAACGGGACACATAGCCAGACTCCTGTGCTTCATTCTATTTTCTTTTCTTAGGGGTTACTGTTTAAGATTTAATTTTGTTTTATGTTTTTGTACAATTAGGTAAAATATTCACGTGGTTCCAAAGCAAAAACAATAAAGCAACCTGTATTCCAAGAAGCCGACTTTTATCACTGCTCTCCTTCCTCACCCTATCCTTTCCTGTTTCCTTGGGTACACTTTAAATGTTTTATGGTTTATCCTTCCATTAAAAAAAGCAAATAGGTATATATTTTCATTTTCTTACTTTCTTATATAGACCATGTACATTTTCTTCACCTTATTTTTATTTTTAGCTTAACATCTTTCTTTTTTCCTCTTGCATGTTTCAAAGCTTAAGAATATACACCAAAGATTACTCCATAGCAGTAAAAAGAGGTAATCCCCCTTCTCCTATAGCTGCATAGCATTCTTTGATGTGCATACATGGCTGTTTTTCCTCCCAGGCCCTCCACTTGATTTGCTTCCTGTGTTTTGCTATTACAAACACTAAGGGCTCAAATGTGAAGATGGCACCATCTGATTCTATAGCCAGGCCTCTTGACCTCCATGCCAAGTTCATATTGCTCTGCTCTTAAAGGTGCTTATCAGAAAAGGGTTTTCAAAGCACAGCCTAAACAGAAAGCCTGGCTTCATCCCTGTCTTTCAATGATCCACTAAGGAGCCTTGTAGTTTGTGCTCTGTCCCAGGTCCTGAAATGTCAGGAAGGGTTATTGGTTGGGGTGAGCCTGGAGGCTGGGGGACTGAAAAGGGGGACTATGGCAATGGCTCGATGAGACTACAGGAACAAGACCAGGGTGCTGGCTGCATAGACAGAGAGGAAGGGGCGGATTCTGGGTATCCCGGCTCCCCTCTAACCAGAAGCCTCTCCTCTTTAACCAGGAGCCTAGAATTTCTCTTCCTTCCCCTATCAAAGGGAGGAGGCTCAAGCTTCGTGCGTATTTCAGTCACAGGTATATTAATTTCACTGAGTTCTGAGGCCATGATGGCTCTATGAATCCTGCCTCTCCTTGAGCTAATGGGGTGGCATAAATAACTCCAGGGAAAGCGTTTGGCCTGGCAGCTCCCAAGTCAGGCCTGAGTTAATCCATCCTCTGCTGACGTGCAGCTGAAGGCTTGGACGTTGGGTCAGAGGCTGCGCCTGTCCAGGGCTAATTGCCTCCTAGCAGACGTCACTGCAGAGAGCCTGCATGCCCTCTGGTCAGGGGAAGGCAGGCCTGGGGAGTTAGGACTCTGGCCTCTGATGCTTCCTTTCCTTGGTCTAGAGACAGACAAAAATTTAGCTTGCTCATGGAGTGAGTCTGGGTAGCTCTCTGACCCTCCCTCTGGTGGTCTCACTGATCTCCTGGGAGGGACTAGTTTATCCTCCTATCGCCAGGGCCGGGGGTCCCACCGGAGAAGCACCAATGCTGCTGGTCTGCGGTCTGCATGAGTCCCCAGCCGATGGCTCACCTCATCCAGCCCCGTGAGAGCCTCCGTGTCCCCTAGGACACAGGGTGGCACAGGGTTTGGAACACACCCCTGCACCAGATCTTGGATTCATCTCTTACATGTTCTGAGACCTTGGGAAAGTTACTTAACCTCCCTGATTCTCTTTATTTACCTTATAAGACAGGTGGAGAATGATGAAGGCAATGATCTAGTCTGGCCCTACCCAGCCACAGGGCTTCTAAGGACATAAAGAGTGACCACGTGTGTAGTTGGAGGCCAGGGCCTGGCACGTCCATCAGCAGTGCTCACTGTTATCCACTATAGATCTCCATCCCTGGGGACTTGTCTGCCCTGATTTCTTGGGAAGCATCCTTGGGCATCCACAGAGGCCCCAGTCTTCTACCCAGTGTCCCAAGAGAAGGGCAGGGCTGAGAGTTAAGACCTCTTCTACTGGGGCTCTGAGGCTCCTGCCAGCTGGCCTGGGAGGTGCCCAGCTCCCAGCCCAGGCAGGGGGTCTCCGTCAGCTCCCTGGATGGTCCCTGGTGGCGGGCTGCTGAGTATTGTGTTGCTGCAGGCAGGGGACTGAGCCTTTTGGGCTGAGTCACCTCTCAAGCTGCCTGCTTGATGCCTGGGGGACTCTTAGGACAGTGAAAGAGGGTTCAGGTGCCAGAGGACACAGTGTCCTCCCCACTGGGGCACAGGTCTTTGCAGTGCCCTTTTACTCCCTTTTGAGGTCTTTTGAACCTGTCTAGAGCAAGAGGAGACTGGCAGTTTAGGAACGTTTCCATTTCATGGATGGAGATGTGCAGATTTGCAGAGGGGATGAAGCTTGCCCAAAGGCCTGCAGTTAGGGCAGGCGGACCACCTTGCAGCTGTCTAGCTGGTTCAGCCTTCCCAGTCCTGGAGTGACGTGGCCCCCAGGGCTGCCCTCTGGCCCACCTGATTCTCCCAGTCGAGGCTGCGCCCCCTCAGTCCCAGAGAGCTGAGTTCAGGCTGCTTGCTGGGCACAAGGAGCAGGAGGACTCCACAAGACTCCGAATGGGAGCAGAAAGTCTGCTTGCAAAGGCCCCATCCCTATTTATTTTCAGAAGTCACTGGGATAAACCCAACTCCCAGAGATGGAGGTCCAATTCATTATGCTCAGATGATTAATTACAGGGCAATTAAATATTTGATTAAATTAATCCTGAGGTGTTTAAACATTGTTTTGCAAAGAATGTTTGCTCATTAATTATAAAGGCTAAATGCACGAATTAAGTAGGAACGGGGGAAACTGGGAGCTTGCCTGTCTGAGGCTCTTCCCTAGAGAGGAGGGAAATTTCTCTGTCCTGGGAGTTGTCCCGGCTTGGAGTGTCCCCACTGTCAACCTTGCTCTTTGTGCCTCCATGTTCTCATTTGCAAATGTGCCTAGAGAGGAAGGAGGCCTGGAAGGAGCCCTGAGAGGACTGGGGTCCACAAACATGAGATCTAGCCCTGACTCAGTCACAGACTTGCCATGTGCCCTTGGGGGAGGCCCTGCCCCCTCTGTCTCAGGCTCTTGGCCTTCAAAGACACACAATGGTCTGAGCATCAGCTCTCCCGTTTCCTCTGGGTCTGGCTCTTGTGGGGTTTGACAGCTGGGTCTGTATTTCTGTTGCTAGTCGAAAAGAATGTCTCTTCTCCCACTGGTCCCCATCTCTGCAGGCTCCTGGCATCTCTGTGAGGCCTCTCCGTCCACTGGATGCCAGTTCTGACCAGTTGGTGACCGCGATGCCAAATAAAAAAATCTGGACTCAGGGAGGGGAATGCTCTGGTCTCGGAAACCTGCAAGCTCGCAGAAGCACACAGCAGAAGGTTTTTCTTTCACAGGGAGAAGGAGGGGCAAACCGAGATAAGCGGAAACTTTGGAGGGGAAGTAGGACAAATGAGGGGAAGTGACCAGAAGGGTCCAACAGGAAAGTGTCCTGCTGTGTCAGTGATTTCCAGGAGAGTGAATAAGGAGTCAGAAATGGGGTGGCATGAGGGGTCATCCCACTTCTTTTGTGCTTGCTCAGGCTTGGGGGCAAGCAGAGTTCAAGGGCCTACGGGGAAGAGAGAAACCTCCCTGAAGTTTGCCCAAGGCAGAGCGGAGAGTGAGCAGTGGGCACTTGTGGACATGGAGCCCAGGACAAGCCAGTTTCGGTGGTGGTGGGATGGGAGCCAGGCCAGCGCTGGGGAGCAGGTGGGCAGGAGGTGAGCAAGGAAGTGAGTGCAGCCAGCTCAGCTACGCTTCATTGTGTGGCAGCAGACGGACGGGTGGTGGCTGGACGGAGAGAGGATCACAGAATGATGGTGGGGACTTTTTCAGGTGAGAAATCACAGTCTATTTCTAGGCAGCAGCTAGCGATCCACTAGGGCAGGAGGCTGCAGCACTGCTTGCACTTGCTGGCTGCGGACCCTGGCTCCCCCTTTCTGCCTGTTACAGCCACCTCCGGGTGGGCTTCCTCCGCCCTCAGGGTCCCCGGGGCCTCTCACCAGCCAGGCAGCACCCGCTGCAGGGCTCCTTGAGTGGCAGTTGCCGGACATATGAGGGAGCGGCAGGCACAGCTGCCTGAAGAGCCCTGGGCCAAGGCAGACGCGCTGGGTTTTCCCCTGGTCTCCCCTGGCTGCCTGCCCGTCAGTGGGCTGGCCGCTTCTCTACCCTGGCAGGTGCCAGCAGCTCTCACTGTTGTTTTGTGAGCTTGGCCCCGCAGGGCCTCGTTCTCCTGCTTCAACCTCCACACAGTGTGACCCTTGATGTCCTAGGTCCCCCAGCAGGTTCCCCAGACGCCTTCTGTGCTGTTGTTCACACTCTTCTCCTTAATGTTCCCACTGCTTCCTCCTTCCCTCCCCTCGCAGGCCCCTCAAGCCCACTTACCCCCAACACTTCTCTGGACAGGCTCCCAGAATGGCCCTTGCCACGAATGAGCTCAGCTGACATTTGCCTCCCACCCACAGCCCCTCCTCACCTGGCAGGCACAGTGAGTTCTCTGGCCCTCCAGGGGGAGTCTGAGCTTGGGGCCCGGGTGGACCCACAGTTAGATTCCTTCTGTTCCACGGGAAACAGGGCAAGCACTCTTTGAAGCTCCAGAACGCCCCGCCCCACACCCTCAGGGCAGAGCAAACAAAATTCCACCTGCAGAACCAAAGCCCTTTCCAAAGGCAAGCCGAGCCCCCACCCCCCTCCTACACCCACCCACTGGCTGCTCTGCTCAGCATTTGGGTCACCAAGAGGATGAGAACATTCAATTTGCTGCACTTGTGGGAATTAAAATAGCAGCAGAGGGATTCCCGGTCCCCACCCAGCCTGAGGCGGCCCCTTCGTACTCCACACGCCTGGAAGCTTCACGTTGCTTAAATCAAACACACACTTAACTCCCTCAGCTGTAGACATTTGAATTCTCTATTTCAAGCTTGAAAGAAGAGGAGATTACCCTGCAGGAAGACACTGTGATGTGGTGAAAAGACCGTCAGGTTTGGAATCCTGTTGGAGTTGACTTGGGAACTTGGCCCTGCTACTTCCTAGCTGGGGGAGTTTTAGGCGGATTCACTGGTCCTCTGTGTTCCTCAATTCCATCTGTAAGATGAGGATATTAGCCATAACCCCATCTACCTGCCTCACGGGTTTGACATCGAATTCAAGTGAAGAGTCTGTGGGATCGTTTTGGAAACTTGTGGCCCGCGGGGTGGTGGGAGTGAGGAAGTGCTGGGCTTGGCTCCTTCGGAGCTGCTGCCGCCACAGGGCTGTGTGGCGGTCCCCCCGGCTGTGTCACCGTGCTGGACATGGCTCCATTTTCAGCTGGGATCTCAGAGAAGCAGTGACTGTTCCAGCTAATTGGAGCAGAACAAACATCTCCCCCAGCAAAGTGGAAAGAAGTGGCCTGGAGTGAATGCCTGGGGGCAGACCGCTGGGGGCGCAGAGAGGGTGGTGGGCATGGCTGGCCCGAGAATGGTGTGGGCTGCGGGAGGGAGAACTGGAAATGGGTGTCCTAATGCGGTGTGTGGTGTTTTCTGCTGTGATGTGCGCTTGGGTCTCAGTTAAGTTTTAATAAAAACTTATCGGGCTCTCCTTTCAAAGAGACATCTCCATCATTTTCAGGTAATCCTCTGGTCTTTACAAGAGTGATTTAAAATTTAAGTCAGGCCCTGGCTGGGTAGCTCAGTTGGTTCGAGTGTCGTCCCCATATACCGAGGTGGCAGGTTCCATCCCTGGTCAGGGCACATACGAAAGCAACCAATGAATGCATCAGTAAGTGGACAACAAATCGATATTTCTCTCTCTCTCAAATCAATCAATAAAAAATTTTTAAAAAAATTTAAGAGTTAATCTTCCAGATGCGTCCCGGTTTCACTGCTACCCCTGAAACACAGGCGCCCTGAAATGATTACAGGCAGAAAGAATTCTGTCTGAAAACGCCTCTCATCTGCCTGTGTTCGCTGGTTTCTACACAACTGTAAGCCACACGCAAGGGTTGGCAACCTTAGACACACTTTCCTGAAGTGACGACTCGGTAACATAACACGGGTTGAAATTCCAGCTTTGTCACTAGGGGAAAATGTCATTATTCATTCAACGTGCAGACCAAAATAAAAGGCATAATATCATCTTAATAGTTACCCTGAAAATAATTTGATAACAGTCCATCATTTTAAAACATTATAGTGTCAGAATTAGAAGTGTCTTCAATAGAATAAAGCCTGCCTCTTTTAAACCCAAAAGCAGCACTGGTAAAGTAACTTCAAAATTAGGAACAAAAATGAATTCCTTTATCTTTACCCTGATAATTAATGAGCAAGTTAGTTTACACCCCACCGAGTTCCTGAAAGGGTTAAAGGTAGTTCAGGTTGACCTGGCTTGGAATCCTAGTTGATTCAGTAAGGCGAGATAAAAAAAACGGGGGAAAAACAGACAACACAAGAACCTTTGTATGGACAGTGGATACAAAAATATATAAATTAAAGAGTTTAAGAAAGAATATTAATACAAGCTGTATACATAAAACGGGCAGTCTTTCTGAACACTAGCAATCGCTGGAAAACATAATGAAAAAATCCATTTATGAAAGAAACAAGTGATCTAACTTACTTAAAAATAACCATAACATATGCCTGACCTTTCTACAGAGAACTGCAGACACTGCGGGGTGGGGGCAGGTGACAGACATAATATATTCCAACATGCGCACACTCTGTGTTGCGAAAGCATCTCGCCGTCCTTAGGTTAATTTGCAAACATGACCTCCCTCCAATCAATCCCAACAGTATCTTTCTGAACTTTACAGACTCCAGTAAAGCAAACAGATAATGATTTCAAAAGGATGGTCTTTTTTTATTTTTTAACTTTATTTTTATTGTTGACACTATTACAGATGTCCCTGTTGCCCCCTGCCCTTTTCCCACCTCCTCCCAGCCCTGCCCCCCTTCCCTCTGGCCACCACCACACTGTCGTCTGTGTCTGTGAACTGTGCATATGTACTCTTTGGCTGGTCCCTCCACCTTCTTTCATTCAGCCCCTCCCCTCTGACAGCTGTCATTCTGTTCCACGTGCCCAGGCCTTTTTTTCTATTTTGTTTGTTACTTTATTTTGTTCATTAGATTCTACATACAAGTGAGATCATATGGTACTTGTCTTTCTCTGACTGGCTTATCTCACTGAGCATAATGCTTTCCAGGTCCATCCACGCTGTCCCAAAAAGTAAGATTTTTTCTTTTTTACAGTGGAGTAGTATTCCACTGTGTAAATGTACCACACCTTTTTTATCCACTCATCTCCGGATGGGCACTTGGGCTGCTTCCAGGTCTTGGCTATTGTAAATAGTGCTGCTGTGAACATAGGGGTGCACATATTCTTTCCAATTACTATCTCAGGATTCTTAAGATATATTTCCAGAAGTGGAGTCGCTGGGTCAAAACGCAGTTGAGTTTTTAATTTTTTGAGGAAACTCCATCTGTTTTTCACAGTGGCTGCGTCAGGGTTCCCTTTTCTCCACATCCTCGACAACACTTGTTGTTTGTTCATTTATTGACAGTAGCCATTCTGACAGGTGTGAGATGACATCACATTGTGGTTTTAATTTGCATTTCTCTGATGATTAGTGATGCTGGGCATTTTTCATATGTCTATTAGCCACCTGTATGTCCTCTTTGGAGAAGTGTCTATTCAGGTCCTACGCCCATTTTTTAATGGGGTTGTTTGTCTTTCTGGTGTTGAGTTGTGTAAGTTCTTTATATATTTTGGAAATTAACCCCTTATCAGATGTATCACGGGCAAACACGCTCTCCCGTTCAGTGGGCTCCTGTTTTGTTTTGTCGATGGTTCCTTTGCTGGGCGAAGGCTTCTCAGTTTGCTGTGGTCCCGTCTGTTCACTGCTCCCTGGGTCTCCCGCGCCCTCGCAAGTACTGTGGCAACAATGTTGCTCTAAGAGATTTTTGAGATTTTACTGCCTGTGTTTCATTCTAGGGATTTTATGGTTTCGTGACTCATATTTAAGTCATTCATCCATTCTGGCTTTATTTTGTGGATGGTTTAATTTGGTGGTCCAGTTTTAGTGTTTGCCTGTGCCTGTTTGATTTTCCCAACACCATTTACTGAAGAGACTGTGTTTACTTCATTGTATTCTCTTGCCTCCTTTGTCAAATATTAATTGACCATAAATGCGTGGGTTTATCTCTGGGCTTTCCGTTCTGTTCCATGGGTATATGAGCATCCAAGGACATTCTTTAAAAAGAATGACAAGTCTCAAGATCTAGAAGGTTCAACACTATGGCGCTTTATAAAATAATAATTTAAAAAGCTATTAAAAAGGAACGATGGGAAATTGGTTAACATTGAAGAATTTTAATTTTGAGTTCCCCTTTGTACCAAAATAGACCACAGATAGGTTATTAATTAAAGAGCTTTAGAAAAATAGAAAATTCTATCATTTAATATTTAAAATTCTATAACTTCATTAAATATCTTTAAAAAAAATAGAAAAGTTAGCACAAAATGCAGTACGTATTACCTTCATAAAGAAAGACCCTTCTGGGCTTTGAGACGACAGAGAGACGGCGGCTCAGGGACCCACTGACAGACGACAGCAAGGGCGACACACAAGCCCCTCGCCAGGAACGAAGGGCGGCAGACAAGAGCTCCCTGGATGGGCAGAGGGGCCGCGCCAGCAGCAGTAACGAGGGCTGATAGCTCTGCCACTGAGAGAGCCCATTAAACTTTTTATAAGGAGGAGAGACTACGACCCGAGAGATAAGCAGGCGACCCATTTAAGCCCGCTGTTCACTTGAGGAGAATCGGCATGTTAGCAAAAGCACCTGGGAAAACGGTTGGCCTTGCTAGGAATCAGAGCAATTAAAATGAAAGCAGGCTTGAGGTGCTGTTTGATAGTTACTAAACTAGCAGGAAACATCGCCCCCAAAAGTAGGCTTGTGACAAGCCACCGTGGCGAGGTTGGGGTGAGGGCGTGGGCTGCAGGTTGGGTGCCGCCAAACTCGGTTGCCCTCAGAGATAATGGGACTCGCCCCACTCTTTAAGGGAACAGTGCGCAATGAGTGGAAGATATTTATGTCCTTTGGTCCTATTACCTTGCCTCTGAAAGGAAAAAATGATCCCTTTGAAGATATTCAACGTGGCATGACTCAGTCGTTAAAATTTCAAAGTAACCCGTATCCCCGGTAACAGGAAAGTGATTTAGTAAATTAGGGGGCATCCATACTACTTGAGTTTACGTAGCTATTAAATTTGATTATAAAAGTGTACGGGAGTACGAAAACCTGTTTTTTATGTGTTGCAAAGTGGACAAAACTCCCACCTGAATATAAAACTACGCCACCTTACAATTGCAGTGAAGGAAAAAAGTGTACCTGTGTGGACACGGGCTGGAAGCAGAGACAGAGAAGTGCAAACCATTTTGTTAGGGCTGGAATTTTCACTGCCTTGGTTGTTATTGTTGTTTTAATTAAAAAATCCAAGGCTTGCAGGATCCACATCATACTCTCTTCCCAGCCACAGCCCCTGCCCTGGCTGGAATCTGTCCCCTGGGTCAGCCTGGAGGCCCAGTTCCTTGGGTCTGGGCCCTGCCTGGCTTCTTGGAAACAACGCTGTCGATGCCCTCCGGTGCAGACAACCAGGCCAGCAGCTTCCCAGGTGGCTCGGTGGCCTCTGCATGCCCAGCAGCTTTGAGGCCTTGGTGCCTGCCGCCTCTGCAGGTCCAGCCCCCCCCCGGGGCAAGACCTGACTCGTTCCAGACAAATAATCACTGTGGTTCCCAAATTGACCGGCTTCACCCTGGTGGCTGGGGTTGCCAGGCCATCTCAGATAGGGGGCCAGAGCCATCGACCCTAGAATCAGCAGAGCTGCTTCCATGGCCCAGCCTAGAACTTCTGCCCCTAACACAGCCCCCTTCGAGTTGCAGGTACAGGTCCTGGGAGCTTGTGCAGGCAGCCAGGAGCCCACTGCCACAGCTGCCCTGGGGCGTTAGGCCACCTCTGAGAGCGTAGCTACCCAGACCTGGGACCCTGCCCTGAGAGGAGCTCTACCCCAGCCCCCAACCATTCCCAGAGCTGAGTGTGTGTGGGGGTGGGGGGTGGGGGGGTGATGTGGCTGGATTCCTCTTTTCTCTTCTCTCCTTCATGCCTTGTGTGTTTATTGATTGGGCCCTCTGTCCTGGTTTCTGTGGGGACTGCCCTTGGGCCTCCACCATCAACTCTGAGCTTGTAGTCTCTGTCATCCTTTCTCCAAGACTCTGCTCATAGGGCCTGAGTGCCCAGGATTACAAACAATAATAAGGGTATAGGAATAAGCACAGCAGGTGGACAGCACTTCACAGTGTACAAGGGGCTTCCACGCACACTTCCTGTCTGTGCCCTTTGTTCCCACAGAAGGACAGTCTCCATTCTGAGCCAATCTTAGTGCTAAAGTTGGCTCCATCACTGGTTTCCACAAAAACTTCACCCCACCAACGATGTCATGATTTCCTGGAGATTTGCGAGAACCTGAGGAGAGGTCGCACAGTATAGGGTGTGGCCCTCTGCCGGGATTTTGTGGCCGATGTGTTTCTTCAGCCACAGATCCTATCTCTTCAGGCCTGAAGGGCCAGCCGACCCTGCTGTGAACATCCTCCTTGCCAGAGAGGGTCTCTTCCGGTAGGGGGCTCCTGTGCCAGCCGCTACGGCAGCACCATTTGGCAGAAGCAAGAAGCAAGGGGCCCTTGATGCATTTATACCATAATAAAATTCGTATTGATTTTAATAAAATTGAAAAATCTCTTTGTGAATGAAAACCCTGGGGCCCCACCCGATAACTGCTGACTTGCTGCATTTTCTCTGGACACCGTGATTCATGCCTGGGCACCGTTTCGGTAGAGGCCTGATTTCCCTGGCAGAATAAATGTGATCTATAAAAAAATTGCACATTCAAGGACCTTCCGAGGGTTGTGGCTGGAGGGAGGAAATGCTCCGGTGGGAAGGTCAGGGGCTCAAGATCAGCCTGGAGGCAGCCTGGGGAAGGAGCAGAGAGCCGGTTACCACTCTTCCGATGACGCCTGGGTCGGCAGCCCCTGCTGCTGAGCTCTGTGCAGCTCGCCCCTGTGATCCCCACCTTCTCCCACACTGCAGACCACCCCACACCCCACTCCTCATCCCCCCAAGTCAGACCACTGTCCAGAGGGGCTCCCACCCCAACCGAGCATCCTGTCCTCCTTGACTCCGTCTGGCTCGTGCTCCTTGAAGGGTCTGCTGTGCTCCGCAACCCACCTCCAACCCTTTGCCCGTGCTGGGGCCTCCGCCTAGCATTAGGCGCCCCCTCCTGTTCCCCATCTCCTCTCTCCACCCAGTTCACCCAGCAGCTCCCTCTGCAAACCGTTCACCCTCAGCATCTGCGCTGCCCTCCCCACACTGTGCTCTCATGGACACTGTATACGTCTCTCTCTGCTTTCGAAAGTGATGCATAGCATGGTTGTGTGACAGTCACACTGTAAGTACTTCGTCACTTAATCTTTACAACCATTCAAAGCGGGTAGGTATTATTATCCTGTCTCTGTCACAGATGAAGAACAGGCCCAGAGATGTGAGGGGACCTGCCAAAGGTCACACAGTGAGGAAGTGGCGGAGCCACGGCGTGAACCCTGGGCTTGCTACTAATTTCCTCTTTCGATGGTGAGTGTGCCAAGGCCTGGCATGACCTGTCCTTCACCCTCGGTTTCCAGTGCTGCCAGTGGGCTGGACACTCAGCCTTCGGCAATGTCGGTGGGACGCATAGCTTGTATGGTGACGTCCCCTCCTCAGGGGAATTGTTCCCGATGGCCACAGTTGTTTTCGCCCCACCAGCACCTGGAGGGTGTGGAAGACCAGCCACGAACCAGGCACTGTGATCGTCACTTGGCCTCTCGCTGGATTTCCCTCCAAGGCATCAGAAGGGTCTGTCCGGGGAGGCCTGGCGAGGTTAGGGCGACTTGAGAAGTGCCCCGGCACTTACACGCAGCTCAGCCCGACCCCAAAGCCGGGGGTCTCCCGCCATGCCCCACTGCCCCCCGCACCCATGTCTTACAATCCTTAGCCCAGGGCTTCTTCAGAACTGCAGACTCTGCCAGCTCTGGGCATGTCATCTTGAGGGAAATAAAAAGTCATTTCATATCCTACTGGTTCAGCAGAATGTCAGACAGGCCGGACAGACCAGGATCCTGTGGTATTGTCTCAAGGCCAGACCTGGGGGGCTGCTGCATTCTCAGAACAGGAATACGGGTGTGTGTGGCCTTCAGGTGATGCATCCACATGGTAGTGAACACCTCTCAGTGTGGATGCTCTTCTTAGGATTCCCCTGCCCCTCAGACATCCAGGGGCCCTGGGCAGTCCTGGGCCCTGTGGCTGCATGGCCACCCCTCTCCGTACCACCATCCCTGTCACAGTTGAGGAGACTGGGGGTAGACACCTGACTTAGGCTGAACCTGTCAGATTCTCTCCCAGGAAATGGAATTATGCAGAGACAATGATCAGTTTTAGCTGGGCCCTTGAATGGAAGCAATATAAAGCCAGAGCTGGGACAGACTGGAGTTGAGAGAGAGTGGGGGTAGGGAGAGAGAAAGGAGAGAAGGAGAGGGGAGGGAAAGGAGGTGGGGGAGGGGGAGAAACAGCAGGTGTGCAGAAGGACACAGAGACCAGGGGCCCCGGAGAGGTGGGGAAGGAGTGGCCTCAGCTCCTACCAGGTCTCTAGTCTCAGTTGTATTTCCTTTCAAGGCTTGCAGGGTCCTCCTCATTTTTTATTCCAGGAGACACCCCTTTAGTTTTTCAGTTGCCCCCATTTTTATTTGTGTAAACTACTTCCAGAGCATTTCTGTTACCTACCACCAGAACCTCGAGTAAAACGTGGGATCCAGAGATTGTTTTGGCTGTGACCTCGGCCCCTAGGATGACAGCATGGGCCTGAGACGGGAGCACTGCGGGAATGGGTGCACCCCTGCCCTGGGGAGGAAGTGGGGAGGCCCAGGGGCCACGGGGTGCTGAAGGCTTTGCTCTTCTGTTGAAGGAAAAAGTGACCCAGGCTCAGGGCATCAGGGCCTTCGGCTGGCGTCTTTGTGTATCTGAAGGTCTTCAAGGGAAGGCTCAGGCTGTGGAAGGTCCACAGAGAGAGTTTCAGATCTATATCAGGAAAGCCTTCTGGGTCAGTGTGTCCTGGGAGGAGGGGGCTACTCTGTGGGGTGGGGGGGTGGGGGGTTTGACCTCTTGAGACTGGAGCTGTGCCCGAGTGGATGCCAGTACATGGGCCACACAGTGCTTAAGGTCTCTCCCTGCCCCAATGTCCCCAAACCAATGGATTCTTGTAAGATGACTTTGTCACCGGTGCTCCAGTGATGGGCCGATTATTCCAGAGGCTGGAGGTCTGGGTGTCAAGGAATCATGTGAAGTTCTCTGATGTGGGCTAGACCGATGATTCCCTCCCAGGAAATGGTACCATATAGAGACAGTGACCAGGTTCAGTTGGCTCCCTGCACGGAAAGGACCTCAAGGGGCCCCTCACTCACCTCCAGGAGCCCTCAGAAGCTGACCCAAGACCGCAGTCACCTGTGGCTTAGCATTTCAGAATATCCTGGCTATAAAGCTGGCAGAGGAGACCAAACCCCCACTGTGGCCTGGCCCTGCTCCTGGTGCCTGTCTCCTGTCATTTTGAAGGTACAAATGACAGATGGGAGATCAAGTCAGTGGACATGGAGCGTCTGGAAATGAGCTGTGAGATCTGGATGATTCAGCATTGGGTCTGATCAATTCTTAGAGAAACCCCTTCCTGGGGCAGTCACACAGGAAGGAACCTGGTGTTCAGTGAGCCCTGGATCCACTCCCCAGGTTGGGTTGTGCTTTCCCTTCCAGATCCCTGCAAGCAAGCACTGGATGGGGGTGGTTGGGATGGCAAAGCCGGACACCCCCAGCCTGGCAGGTACTTCCAGCTGATGCTGGGCATTTGTGATCGATGCAGCTTCAGGAAGGGGGCCTCTTCTGTCCTGTGCACCTCGCCCTGGATGTCTCCTTGCAGCTAGCTCTCCAGTTCCTCTCTGCCAGCTCCTCTGCCCCACAGCCATCTCCCTGGGCTATAGTCCCTCTGGTATGACCCCTCCTCCCATCTCCCCCTGCTGCTCCCCCCTCCCCCACAGTGCCTCCCCTTCGTTCTCTCTCCTTTTTCTCCTGTGGTTCTCCAACCCTCTCCTCTGCACCGTGCCTCAGGCATCCAAGGCTGTTCCTAAGTCCGTAACCCCATAACCTCACAACTTCACAAGCTGAGTGCTCTGCACCTCAGTGCAGTGCTGCCATGGGGAAGGGGGCTGGGATCTTCTAGAGGGAATGTGCGTCCACCAATCTCTGACCATATATATCCCCGGAGCTGCCATCCTGTGCTGGGCGCATGGGGTAGTCCCTGCTCCTTTCCTGCTCTGATGTCCGGGCAGCTGCTTTCTGAGCTATGGGGACATTTCAGAGCGTCCTGGCAGCATTTCTCGGGAAGTGCCAATGAACTCAGGAGCCGTGGAAGGGGAATGGAAGGTCCTGGATTTCAGCCAGGTTGGGTCTTGAATTCAGGAACTCCACAGAAACCCAGGACAGGGACTGAGTCTGAACTTCGGACTTGGGCCCAGAGTGGACCTGCAAGCTTGGCCTCTGCTTGGACGCTCTCCTCGTGCTTTTTTTTTTTTTTTAAAATGTTTTATTTGTTTATTTATCTTTTTTAGAGAGAAGGGGAGGAAGGGAGAAAGAGAGGGAGAGAAACATCAATCAGTTGCCCCGGCACACCCCCAGCCGGGGACCCAGCCCGCAACACAGGCATGCCCCATGACCGGGATCACACCAGCGACCTCTCGGTTTGTGGGATGACGCCCAACCCACTGAGCCACACCAGTCAGGGCTCCACCTTTTTCTTATTCATTCAGTTTCTCCTTCATTCATCTGTTTATCATTCACCTCTAACCTGTCATCACTGTCTCCTCTATTCCTCATTTGTCCATTTTTAAACTTACATTCGCATTCTTGATCTGTTTACTAATTCATATACTCATCCATTTTTTCCTTTTTATTCCCAGCTTTTACAGAGAGGCATGGGGAACAGGACACACTGAAAGTGTACAGTCTGGTAAGTCTTGACATATGTATGTAGCGTGAATCCATTACCACAGTCGGGAAAATAAACGCACCCTTTGCCCTGAAGCTCCCTCACGCTTTTTGATGTACTCCCACCTGTAGCCAACCACTGATCTGCTTTCTTAGGCTGTAGGTTAGCATTTTCTAGAGCAGGGGTGTCAAACTCATTTTCACATCAGCCACAGCAGCCTCATGGTTCCCTTCAAAGGGCCGAAATAATTTTAGGACTGTGTAAATGTAACTACTCCTTAACTAGGGGCAAGGAGCTCAGCGCTGCCACCGGGTAGAACAAGGTGCAGGGCCAGATAAAACAAGGTGGAGGCCGGATTGGGCCCTCAGGTCTTGTGTTTGCCACCTGTGTTCTCGAGTTTTATATAATGTCATGCTACTGTACACACTCACTGTTTCTCCCCCTCTGGCTTCTTCAATTTAGTGTAAAGTGTCCTCCTTGTTGTAGCATGTACCAGCACGTCATTCACGTTTCATGGCTGAGTAATATTCCATCACACGGATATACCACAATTTGTTTATCCGTTCGCCGGTTGATGGACATGTGGGCTGCTCTCAGTCTTGGCCCACAAGTCATTGTAAAGACACAGTCTTGCGTTTCTCTTGGGTAAACAGTGAGGGCTGAAGCAGCCAGATCTTATGGTAGGAGTATGGTTAACTTTTTTGTGATTGAAACTTTTATTGAGATACTTATAGATTCATGTGCAGTTTTTAAAACTGATACAGAGAGAGCCTGTGTACTTTTAGTCATCTCCCCTCAATGATAACATTTTGCAAAACAATAGCACAATGTCATCACCAGGATGTGGGCCTGGATAAAACCCATCCCTCTTGTTCAGGCTTCTCTGTTCTGCTTGTGTGAATTTGTGTACACGTGTGTGTTCAGCGACACACAACTTTATCACATGTGCAGAGTCACCTGCTCACCAGCACAGTCAGGACACCTAACAGTCCTGTCAGGACAGCAGGTCCTCATGTTGCCTTTTCAAATTGCACACACCTCCCTCCTGTTCTTGCCCCCCAGTCCTAATCCCAAACAATCACAAATTTGTTTTCTATCTCTAAAATGCTGTCATTTCAAAAATGTTGTATAAATAAAACTACCCAGTCTGTACTCTGTTGGCACTGGCTTCTTTCATTCAGCACAGTTCCACGTAGAGTCTTCCAAGATGTTGCATCTCAGTCATTCACTCCTTTTCATGGCCGAGTAGAATTCCATTTTATGAATGTACCACAGCGTGTTTAACCGTCCATCTACGGGAGGACATCTGGGTTAATTCCAGTTTTGGGTTATTATGAACAAAACTGCTATGAACAGTACATACAGACTTTTGTGTGAGTACACTTTTATTTCTCTGGGATAAATGCCTAGGAGTGCACCTGCTAGATTGTGTGGTAATTGCATACTTAACTTCATAAGAAACTGCCACACTGTTTTCTCACATTGCTGTACCTTTCACATTTTCACCTGCACTGAGTGGTGGTCCAGTTCTCCACATCCTTGCCAGCATTTGGTGTGGTCACTATTTTGATGGATGTGTGGTGGTATCGCGCTATTGTTTTAATTTGTATTTTCCTAGTGACTAATGATGTTGGACGTCTTTCCATATGCTTATTTGCCATCTATATATATCCTCTTCAGCAAAATATCCACTTATGAGTTTACTCATTTTCCAATTGTATTGTTTGTTTATTTTTACTGTTGAGTATTGGAGTTCTTTATATATTAGGGATACAAGTTCTTTGTTGAAAATATGGTTTGTAAATATTTTCTCCTAGTCTGTAGCTTGCGTTTTCATCCTTTAACTACATCCTTCCAAGAACAAAAGTTTTTGATTTTGGTACAGTCCAATGCAGATTTCCCTCTTCTGAAATATCTTTTTGGCATCATCTCGAACAATTATTTGCCTAGCCTTAGGTCCTGAAGGTTTTCCCCTATTTTTTCCAAAACTTTTATAGTTTTACATTTTAATAGAAGTCAGCGATGCATTTTGAGTTAATTTTGTACAATGTATAAAATTTAGATGGAGGTGCAAATTGTATTTTATTTATTTATTTTTAAAAAGAGGGGAAAGGAGGGAGAAAAACATTGATGTGAGAGAGAAACATCAATTGGTTGCCTCCGGTACAGGCCCTACTGGGGACCAAACCTGCAACCCAGGCATGTGCCCTGACCTGCGGGCTCTAACCTGTAAGGATGCCCAACTGACTGAGCCACACTGGTCAGGGTGATTGAGGTGCAAAGTCTTGCCTGTGAATGTCCTTTCTCCACTGAATTGCCTTTGCACCTTTGTCAGAAAGAACGGTTGAGCATATTTTTGTGTCTGTTTTTGGGTTCACTATTCTGTTCCATTGATCTATCTATGTGTCTCCCCACATTGTCTTAATTACTGTGACAAAAATAATCAAATGATCCCTCCCACTCTGTTCTTCATCATCAAGGCTGCTTTAATTATTTTGTGGTCTGTGACTTTCCATATACATTTCAGAATAAGCTTGTCTATATCCTGGAAAACCTTGCTAGCATTTTGATAGAAATTGCATTAAACCTGTAGATCAATTTGGGGATCTTTTAACTATGTTAAATCTTCTAATCCATAAACACAATGTATCTCTCAATTTATTTATGTCTTCTTTGATGTCTTCTGCCAGAATTTTGTAATTTTCAGTGTACTGATCTTGCACACATTGTGTTAGATGTATACCTAAGTATTTCATCATCTTTGAAGCAGTTGTAAATAGAATTGTGTTTTTAATTTCAGTTTCTGTATGTTTGCTGTTAGTACATAAAATATAATTGACTTGTGTGAGTTATCTTTCATCTTGAGAACTTTCTGAACTCATTAGTTCTACAAGTATTTTGTTGTTGTTGATTTTTGAGATTTTATACATAGATAATCATATCGTCTGTGAATAAGATCAGTTTATTTCTTTCTTTCCAATGTGTATGCCTTTTACATATCTTTCTTGTCAGTTGCAGTAGCGAGAATTTCTAGTACCATGTTAAATAAAAGTGGTGAGAATAGACATTTTTTGAGAAAGTGTAACATCTTTAACCTTTAAGTATAATGTTAGCCACAGGTGTTTTTGTGTGTTTTTAGCTACTTTTATCAATGGGGTGATTTCTTTCTATTCCTAACTTCCTGGTTTGTCAACAACTCATGAGTGGGTGTTGGATTTTTCTACATTAATTAAGATCATATAATTTTTCTCTAGTTTGTCGATAGGGTAGATCACAATTGACTGATTTTTTTTAATGTCAAATCAACGTTGCATACCCACTTGGTCATCATGTATAATGCCCTTTATATTTTATTGAATTCACCTTGATACACTTTGTTGATTTCTGCATCTTAATTCACAGGAGATATTAGTATCAGGATAATATTGGTCTTATAAAATGAGTTGGCATGTGCTTTTTCTTCTGTTTTCTGAGAGATTGTGTAAAATTTGGGTTGTTTTTAGCTGTATTGAGGTATAAGTGACAAAAATCACATAAGTCTACCATGAACCATGTGATGTTTGATGTACATATAGACTGTAAAATGATTACCATAATCCAGCTGGTTAACATATCACCGGGCATAGTTATTTTTATGTGTGAGGTGAGAACACTTCAGATCTGTTCTCCTAGCAGATTTCAAGTACACAGTACTATTAGTTAGTCAGCTTGTGGTGCATGAGATCTCCAGAACTCCATCCTGTGTAACTGGGACTCTGCCCTTTGACCAGGACCCCCCATTTACCCAAGCCCCCCGTCCCTGGCAGCCACCGTTCCACATTCTACCCTCGGTATACGTTTGGCTTTTTTTAAAGATGTTAAGACTGTAAGTGAGACTATGCAGTACTTGTCTTTCTGCATCTGGCTTGCTTCACTTAGCATGGTGTCCCCCAGGTTTATCCAGGTGGTCTCTCATGGCCAGATCCCCTGCCTTTTCGAAGCTGAATAACATTCCATTGTCTCTATATATCTTCTCTATCCATTCATCTGTTGAA
This sequence comes from Macrotus californicus, assembly GCA_007922815.1. NCBI lineage: Eukaryota > Metazoa > Chordata > Mammalia > Chiroptera > Phyllostomidae > Macrotus > Macrotus californicus. The sequence continues at coordinate 62,030 of VMDR010000540.1, forward strand.
GGGCCCTTAGGATGATTGCACATCTTGCCTATTATGAACAACACTGCAATGAACTTGGGAGTTCAGATATCCTGTTCTGTTATGTATACTCATATACCCAAAGGTAGGACTGCTGGATTATATGGTTGTGCTATTTTTAATTTTTGAAGAACCTCCAAACTGTGTCTATAATGGCTGTTATCAGTTTATATTCCTCCCAACGGTGCACAGGATTCCCTTTTCCTCCATATCCTTGCCAACACTTGGTATTTTTTTTTTGTCTTTTTGATGACGACCCTGCTGAATGCATGAGATGATATCCCATTGCCATTCTGATTTGCATTTCTCTGATGATGCGTGATGATGAGCACTTTTTCATCTGCCTGCTGGCCCTTTGTATGTCCTCTTTTGAGAGGTGTTAGCTATTTTTTAAGTGTTTGATAGAATTCTTCCATAAAACCACCTGGGCTTGGGGATTCCTTTCATAGGAGGTTTTAATTATGAATTCAATTTATTTAATGATTCTGAGGCTATTCAGGTAATATCTTTAATCTTAGTTAAGTTTTGATGGGTTAGAGTTTTCTAGAAATTGGTCCATTTCTTCTTTACTTTGTTGTGTTATGAGTGTAAAGTTATTTGTAGTATTCCCTCATTATCCTTTTCACGGCTCCAGGGTGTATGGAGACACCTCCTACTTCACTGCTGATATTGGTGAATTGTATTTCTCTCTTTTTTATTTTTATCAGTTTTGCTAGAGGTTTGTAAGCTTTATTGATTTTTTTCAAAGAACCAGATTATTGTTTCATTGATTTTCTTTATCATTTTCCTATTTTCAACTTCATTAATTTCTGCTCTGATTTTTATAATCTTTCTCCTTGCTTTGGGTTTATTTTACTTTTTTCTCTAGTTCCTTGAAGTAGAACTTAGATGATTGATTTGAGACTTCTTCATTTCTAATGTAAACATTTAGTTCTGTGAAATTTCCTCTCAGCACTGCTTTAAAACGGTCGTTTTCTTGGTTCTTGGTATGATAAGTGATATTCAGTGGTATGCTCAATATCTTATCTTTTATGTTAGGAGACATCGGGTAGCATTTCACTGTTTTATTTAGCAGGCAGTCACCCCATTTGCTTATGTGGGCAGTGGTTCTCATGACGGTTCAGGGTTAAGAGCTTCTGTGCTGTGATGCTGGTTTGTCTGGTTTACCTGGTGTCGCTGTCACTCCCACTGGTTCCGGGTGGTGCTGCCTGAGACCGCACAGCCCTGGGCTGGGATGCTCAGTGTGTCTCAGGTGGAGGGAGCTTCAGGCCTCTGGGGACAAAGAAACTTTCTGGGCTGGGTCACTGGTTGTGGTGGCATCTTCTTGCCAGTGGGCTTGTGGTAGGGACTCCTTTGACAATGCCACCGGCTTCCCTGGTATCACTTGGCAAGAGAGCGGAGTCCAAGGCCTGCCCCAGACTGGAAACGACAAATCTTTGTCAAAAAAGTGAGAATGAAGGTAGCACCCATCATTCACGCTCTCCTTCCTTTCCTTCATCATTAACGAATTCATCCTACTGGTCTTGACTGGGAAGCATGGTGCATTTTGTCCATGAAACCATCTCATGACAGTGGAAAGGGCATGCATTTCAGCTCAGTCCAGCGCGGCTGGGCCATGAGGCCACTGCCTGCCCTTAAGCACATACTGCCAGGACCTCTCATGGCTGCTTCCTTCCTCCCTGATCCCTGCCGGCAGCTCTGCTCTCACGGTGTCCTCGGCTGATCAGATCACGAGAGGGAAGACTGCATCACAAAGCCTCATCGTTCCATTCTCTCCCCAAAGAAGCGATCATCTGGCCTCCTCCCATGCCTGTTCCCTCTCCCTCTCTGTCTCTCCAGCGTCCCTGAGACGTGGATCTGAGACTTGCACAGCTCTTGGCAAAGAGAAACGAGTCTTCTTGTCTTTGCTGCACCTCAAAAGAGGAGCAGTCCTGGCTTCGCCTGGCTGCTGGTGCTGAGGAAGCAGCAGAGTCGCTAGAGGCCAAGAGTGAGTGTTCTCACAACACAGGTGCACCGAGCACATGGCCTGCACTGCACATAGTGCTCAGCCAGACAGACCCAGTTCCCGCCCTCGCAGAGCCAGTGGTCTTGTGGGGGAGACCAAGGGACAGCAAATAATCAAATACTGAAACACAATCTGCACGAACTGAGGTGGGTGTTATGAGAAAAAAGTGCATGATGACAAAGTGTGACATGGGGGCCTGAGCTAATCTACAGGGCCATGGAAATGACAGCTGAACTGAGAGGGAGGGAGAACAGGATTTAATTGGAGAAGAGAGATAAGGTGTGGAAAGGAGAGAGCATGACAGGTAGTGAGCGCAGCATGTATGTGCAAAGGACCTGTGGTTGGAGACAGAGAAGAGGGCTGCCTGGCTGGTGCACACAGGGCGAGACTGAGACCAGACTGGCAGGCAGGCGCCAGGTCACGCAAGGTCTTGTTGCCCGTAGGAAGCATTTTATTCTTTATCCTAATGGTTTTCAGAAAAAGGGGGGTGACGTGATCTCATCTGCGTCTTGAAGAGGTCAGTCTGCCTGCTGTGTGGAGAAAGGATTAGAGCAGGTCAGAGTGGAGCTGGAAAGGCGAGCCAGGCGGCTGAGGCCGAAGCCCCGGCCAGAGATGAAGGCGGCCTGGGCTAGAGCGGTGAGGGTGGGGAAAGAGCAGTGGGCAGAGAGTGAAGGAGGTACAGCCGACGAGACCCTCTGCACACTCTTGGTGGGATGTGGATATGGAAGGTGAAGGACAGGGCAGTGCAAAGAGCGAGGCCCAGGCTTGTAAGCCATTTCCTAAGAGAGAAAGGAAGTCAGGGTTAGGAAGAAAGACCCTGGCTGCAGTTTTGGATTTGTCAAGTTTGCAGCCCTTTTGTTGTGACGTCAAGTAGACCGGGGGTGCGTGAGTCTGGAGCCCAGAGGAGACTGGAGACAGAGCCCAAGGGTGGTAACTGAAGTCCTGGCCGGAGGACAATCACCTGGGAGAGAATGGGGGTTCAGAGGAGAAAGTGAGGGAGCAGACAGACATGCGCGAGACAAGGAGTGAGTGCAACCCATGGAAGCATAAAGACCTCAAAAGGAAATACAGAAAAAAAATTAGCAATATAATCCCGGGGAAGGAACGCCTTCCAGCGTGAGTCACAAAACCCAGAAGGCATAAATAAAAAGAGATCTGAATTCTTTAAAACGTGTAACATCTCCGAACAAGGAAGACAAACAAGGTTAAAAGATAAGCAACAACTGAAATGAAATATTTGCAATATAGTCAAAGGACAAAACTCAAATCCCTAAATTCCATAAGAAAAAACCCAAGAGAAAATAGAACCCAGGAAGGACCAGGGAGGAAAGTGTGCCCCACATTCCCGAGAACCAGTTATGCGGGCTCTTTGCCTGTCAGTTTGGCAGGGATCAAGCGAACGTGCTACTTTGGGGAAAGAGATGCTTACAGCTTATTGGCAAATTATGTTTGGGGGGCAACTTAGCAGAGCCTGTCAAAACTGTAACCGGGAACATCTTATTTAGAGTCTATGTTAAAAGAAAATTCATACATATGCCTTGAGACACATGTACTTATAAAGAAGTTTATTGCAGTGTTTTCTGCAAAGGTTAAAAAGCCTGGAAGTCGCATGCCTCCACGCGCACATTCCGGATGATGTGAACCTGTGAGGAAGGTGCAGCGTTGACGAGTGTGGGGGTTGCTGTGGCAGCGCTGCCCCTGAGGGAAGAGGTGGGAGTGTGGGCGGTGGGGTGGGGGAGGGAGTCGAAGGGAGGTTTTATATATTGTTCTGGAAACTTCTGCCTTGTTTGACTCGTGCATAGCAGGAATGTCTTCTTGTGTTCTCTGTGTAATTTAAAAAATTACAAAAAAATACAAATTCCAAATTGGCTTCCATGGAAAGAGGGCCAGAGGGCCAGGCCTGGTGCGGGCAGTCTCAGCTGCTGCTGCTCTGCCCCCTGCTGGCTAGGGGGTGGACATTCTGGTGCCTTGGGCCGCTTGTCCTCAGGCCCCAGGTCCCTCTTGGCCCAGGTGGCAGGCCACAGGTTGCTCCTTCGCTGTGGCGTGGAAGCCGGCAGCCTGCCGGAAAGGGATGCCTGGGGGGTGGTGGGGGCGCGGGGGGGGCCTGGCACCACTGTAAGTGCTCTAACCCCCTGTTTAAAAGCACGTCGACTCCCCATTCATTCACACAACCTGGCAGAATATTTTCGAATAAATCATGAGCACGGCAGTTACATTCTCTAAACCACACTGGAAAAAAGATTATGGTATTTACTGTGGGGACAGGAAGATTGATTCCCGCCCAGAAAATCTGCCAGGTTCTTGATTTAGGGAGTCAGTGATCAGCACAGGTTAGCCCTGATTTATATCAGCTTGCCTTTCCCACAGGTTCCTCTCCTGCTCTAGGGCACATTTTGGGTGGGACAGCTCTGGAGTGGCTACTGTCCTGCTAGTCCCTTGCAGGATGTCCCACAGGCCTATGGATGCAGGCAGAGATCACTGCCCTGCAGCTGCTTCCCGCCGTGCCATTCAATCTGATCCCTGCTTGGTGGCTCCTGTCATCTGCTGGATAAAGCTCCACTCCTCAGCCTGGAGGTACAGAACCCCCCACACAGAGCTTTTGCTGCCCCTGCAGCCATCTCTCCCATCACCCCTGCCCACGCTACACGCTCTGCTTGTGGTTTCTTTACCGTGGGCCTCCTACATGACTGACCCTGTCTTACGGTGAGAGACGCACACAGAAACTAGGCTGCGTCCCTGCCCTTGGACGGCTCAGAGTCTGGCACAGGGCACGGGCTCATACTCAGTGCCGTGTGGTAAGTTCTGTGACGGGTGGGCTGAGCAGGCAAAGGAGAGGCAGCCTCCATGCCTCTCCTCCTCCACCCTCTGTGTGTCCCCAGTGTCCCTGGGTCACGCTGTCACACTCTTGTCTCAACTTCTTGTCCTTCTCACCTTACTCCTCGTTCATGTATGCTGTGTCTACATTTCCTCCAGGCTAAGCATGAGGCCTGGGACACACCTGGACTCATTAAACATTCACTGACCTGACCTGAATGATCAGCTCTCCTTGGCCTAGATGTAGCCCATTCTTGGGAAGGAGCACCTGCTAACTAGGAGTTGCCAGTGACTCTGCAGAGATTTCTAAAGGGTCTGTGGGCAGTGTGATCAAGGCCACTCATCCTACAGGTCAGTGGGGTTTGGAACAAGTCACGGACTCAGACACTCCTTACGTGCTTAGGAACCAGCCTCCCACCCGCCTCGGTGCCTTGCAACAGGCCTCAGCCTCCTCTGTTTCCGTTGAGAGGCCACAATTCCAAAGCCTGTTTTCCCTAATCAGATTTGTGGTTTGGTTTTGTTTCTGGCGATTAACCACCCCTCATCCTGGGGTCTCTTCAGCCCTGCCCCCCCCCACTCCCTGTTGTGTTTTTATACCATGTCTGTGGCAGATATTGCCTGGATCTACCATAACCCCAGCCAGTAGAGAGGCGCCATGGTTCACTGAAAAGAGGGTACAACATGGACCCTCAGTCCAGCTGTGCCACATGTGGCTGGGTAAGCTGGGGCCCATCACTTTGTGTCTCTGAGTCTCGGTTTTATGTACACCTGCTCACTTCATATGACTGCTGAGAAGTAACCCATGGAAAGGTACTTCATCTGTCCCTGATGATGACATGAAGTCACATCTTGACAAAGTACCCAATTGCCACCTACTAGACTCCTACTATCTGGGAAATCCTGCAAGGCTAGTTCCTGTTCATGAGTCTTACATGCCAGGCCCGGCTGTCCCTCTACTGTCCTGCTTGTGGAGGTTCATGGGGGCTGTGGTGTCACTGTTTTCTATCAGGGGCTCCAGTCCCTCCTCATCCCAGACACAAACCCAAGCACAGGCAGGGCTGGCCTTTCTCTTAATTCTCTATAGCTCAGCCAAGAAGAAACTTCAACTTTAGATGCACTTTCCAAAAGGTTCTATGTTCAGAGAAGGGAAGAATATTACCAAGAGGAACTTATTCCTGTTCTAGACGGGGCTGTGCTCAGATCCAAAGGACCCAGACCCCACCCTGGGGACCCTACAGAGCAAGGACATCTTGACTTCCAGCTGCCTCATGTAACAAAGGCCAGCTCAGCCCAGAGGAGGCTGGAGTCCCCTCACCCCCCTCTCCCAACATGATTGACAATGGGAATATCCAGTCCTTCCAAGGGAAGCCCCACTCCACAGGCATGTGGGAGCAGTAGGTCAGGCTTATTGACCTCAAATACCTCCACTCCAAGGACAATGGGTCCCATCCAGTTCCCTTTCCCAGTCTTTCCTCCAGCAAGAGGCCAGGCAGTGACGTTAGCATGCTCTCTCTCTGAAGTCAGGTGCCTCTCTGTGAATTAGTGCCCCACAAGGGACCCACATTTCCCCAGAAGCCAGCTCCAGTTTGTAGCTTGTTCATTTCATGCAGAAGCAAGAAATAATTCTTAGAGCTTCCACTCCTACCCCTACCACCCTTCTCCCTCACAGGGAGGGGCATGTAAGTCACTGCTGCTAAACAGAAGCCTAAGATAATTCTTGGTTTAAAAAATTTGTTTTCAGGTTAATGGTGATTTTATGGTTTTCTCCACGAACAACTGGTGAGTATTTGTGTAACTAAAAAGCATATCATGGTGATTTTCCTAAAATAAAGAGTTTACTCTCTAAGATCAATGCCAGATTCTTGGGAGCAAATATAAAGGTGTTGTGACTTTTTTTTTGTTTAACATGAGGGAGCACACTCACCAACTCAACACGCTAAGCTTACTTTTTTAATCCTCACCTGAGGATATCTTTATTGATTTTAGAGAAGAAGGGGGTGAGGAGAGAGAGAGACATTGTTGTGAGAGAGAAACATTGATCTGTTGCCTCCCATACATACCCTGACCTGGGATAGAACCTGCAACCTAGGTATGTGCCATGACCAGGAATCGAACCTGCAAACTTTTGGTGTATGGGATGATGCTCCAACCAACTGAGCCACCTGGCCAGGTCTCAACATGTTAAGTTTTTATGAATCGCAGTGTCTAGTGGCAGGAAGCAGGATCCCTCCCTCCAATGCATGTGAGCCATCTTAAGGATTACAGATTCCCAGGTAGGCAGGAACCCTGGAATCATCCAATCTATGCCCAGGAATCAGGTGACCTCCTAGTAACATCCCTAACAGGTGATGTCTCAGGTCTGGCTTGGATGCCTTTCACAAAAGGGAAGTTGGTCTCTTCTGGACTGGTCCATCATTGGCCAGCTTCCACAGCTGACTCACTCCCACCACGTGGGATCACACAGAGCCTGCCCTTCCTGGGACATCACCCTATTGATGTGCCCACTGTAAACATAGTGTCTGACCTTCTCCAGGCTGAGGCCGAGTGCCCTGATTTCCATCCCACCCGCCCTCCCCTCAGTCCCCCAGGCCCAGGCCCACAGTTTTCTGTGATACAAGGTCTCCAGTCCCTCCCCAAGTCTGGCCTTCTCCTGAGGACATGGCCCATCTGCCTGACTCCTTCCCATTATCTGCCCAGTGTGGGCAGAACCAGGAGTCAGAGCTGCTGTCTGAATTCTGGAGAACACACTCCAAACTAAGGCAGATTTTTCCTCCTTAGAATTCTTTATGGCACGTGTGTGAGCAGGCTGAGAAGTGACCAGCACAAGACTTGCAACTACAGACATATCGAGACACACTCCCACTGATGCCTGTAGGTACACAAGAAAAGTCCGCCTCGTCTAAGTGAAAGCAGAATTACTCTCGTGGCAGTGCAAACAGATTCTGGGAGCATGAAGCCTGAACTCTGTCCCTACCTGCCCGTTAGCCGGCTGCCTCTCAGTGCCTCTCCAAAGCAAGGCTGGGCTACCAGTGCTTTTCTGGGGAAGCAAACCAATTTGCCATAAATTACTTCAACAGTGGTCAAGTTGTCACACGATCAATTTGGCCAATGACCAGTTTGCAGGCTATTTTTTTTAAATTCGTGTTTGGCCACAGCAATTTTGCCATTTGTGGTTGAGTTGCCGGCCGCAGGTGTTGAGTTTGAGAGAGGGCTGCCCTGGAGGCAGAGCTCAGAGGAGCAGAAGTCGTGTGCTTTCTCAGGCGGGTCAGGCTTTGACAGCCGGAACTGTGTGCAGGGGCTCCGAGGAAGTGGGAGCAGGCACAGAAAACCACTGCAGCTATGGGGACAGAAACCGGTGAAGCAGACCTGAGCAAGATCTGGGACAGGTGTCTCTTCCTGAGATAGATCTGGGCAAGAGCAAGGAGACAACTTTAGCACAACCAAAGAGAATAAGAGCTCATAAAGCAGTCCAATGGGGACAAAGTAGAGATATTCAGAACTTAGAAGGAAGGGGTTCTTGAATTTCAAAATATAGACATGAATTAGAAGATTGTTTATTTTGAGAATAAAGTAATAGTTGGATTACAAGATCAGGTGTAGAAGTATGTCAAAATATAGAGCTTAAATGCAAAGAGATGAGAGAGAGAGCGAGAGAAGGAGGAGTACCGGACAGAAGGAGCTCTGGTGTGTGGGAAGGGCTAGAGCAATCGTTGATATCCTGCTTTAATATAGCAACAGAAGAACATGGGCTATTTTATGTATGTAAAAGTTAGCACAATCATCACAAGAAGAGTGAAAAGCAAGAGACAATTGTCAACATAATGGAGGGTGGGGGAGGTAGGAATAAGCAGTCACTTGACAAAGCCAGATAAATGAAAGGAAAGGAAAAAGGAAATGACAACAAAGTAAAATAAGGAGCAACCACAATGTAAGAGGGAAGAAAGGAGATAAAGTGTCCCTTGTTTCCGTGAAAACGGCTGGCTAAATTCCCAGTTCAAGCAGATTGAGTTCAGAAACCAGGCTGGTTTCCGTGGTGTTCATAAGACGCTCATGCAGAATAAAGTGATTGAGAAAGGCCAAAAACTAAGCGCTGGGCAAAAAGGTGCCCTGGCACTGCCTCACCCCGACAACAATCACGAGGAGGGGGCGACAACAATGTCAAAGTAAAATCGAAGGTGAACAGCATTAGACACTGCCAAGAGCACCATGAGAGGGAAGCAGAGGAACAGTGGCGAGTGCTGTGAGTTAAACTCCCGCCATGGGTGTAGTACTGTGGGCTTTGGAGAACTTTGCCGTGTGGCCCTCACCGCAGCCCAGTGAGGGAGATAGTGTCACTATACCCATTCCATAGAGGCATAAATCCAGGCTTGGGAGAATTGGCCCAAGGTCTCAAAGTTGACATCCACATTCTTTTCTTTTCAAGTTTTAATTAATTAATTTTTAGAGAGAGGGGAAGGGAAGGAGAGAGGGGGAGAGAAACATCAATGTGAGAGAGAAACAGCATCGATTGTTGCCTCTTGCACATGCCCCAGCTGGAATGGAATCCTTAACCTAGGCCTGTGCCCTGACTGGGAATCGAACCAGTGACCTTTTGCTTTGGGGATGATGCCTAACCCACTGAGCCACACAGGTGAGGGCTGGAAACCACATTCTTAACCAGCACTTTCTTCACTGGAGATACACATGACCTTTTCTCCACGACCAGCACCTGCTAGGGGGCCCGTTGCTCTCTTATTATATGGCCTTTGGGGGATATCACCCATTTAAACATTTTGAACAGTTTTCAAAATGTCACCAATGGGCCTGCTTTCAGTGGAACGATCCCATCTCGTTAGTCACAACCACTCTACTGCTTGAATCTTTCACTCTCACCTTGAAGTCTCCCCTAAACTTGCCCAGGTCCCGCTTTCTCTACTTCATAAAGACACATCAAAATGACTCAGACACACGCCCCTGGAGGGCCAGGTCAGTGGTCTTCCTCCCTGAGGATGCATGGGTGCCCCCAGTCCCAGCACAGTCTCTGCAAGCCAAACACCTGCAGGGCGGCAGGGGTCAGCGTGTCTGACATAGTCTGGTTCATGTGAGTCGGCGTCAAGGCAGCTGGAAAGCCGTTTGATTAATTAAAAGTAAAATGTAATTAAGCTAAAGAGGACTCTACAGCTGTCCTTCAGTCCTTGGCTTAGCTGAGATGACATTAGATGAGACTCTGGCTCCTGCCACCAGGGCGTGAAGCTGAAATAAGCTCGGGGCTCCCTGTGTTTGCGGCTCATACTTCGTGAGTCGTCCCATCCAGCGCTTGTTGATGAGTTAGCTGTGATGTCCCACGTGATCAGGAGCCGTCAGGACAGAAGGAGGGAGAGGAGGCTATGCTGCAGTCTCCGCTGTGGATTCCAAAAACAACAGCCAGCATAAATAACACTTAATGTGTCTAATTCATCTCTAATTATCTGGATGTTAAATTACCAGTAAAACGTGAATGGCTTTAAATATCTGATATTGATAAGAAAGTCATTATCACTGAGTAGTTACTTACTATTTGTGCCAATTTTGGTTAATAACATGATAATCAAATTTATTTTTTTATGAAACCATCAGTCCTCTGCTAACGATGAACTGATATCTAATCAGCACAGGTTATCTGGTTACATTCTTAATAGGGCATTTGTAGGGAGGTAGGATTTAGAGATCCCTCCCCAGTTGCATTTTCAGGGCCCATTGGGTTTTTCGGTACCTGGGGCCCTTGGGGGAGGCATCTGTCCTAAGGCTGGAGGTGAATAATGAATCACAGTGGCTCTCGTTCTGGTAGAATGTTAGATAATCACTTGGGGAGCTTTTAAAAATTCATATGCCTTGGACACCCCTCCCCCCAAAACAACCCAAATTAGACTTTCTGGGAGTGGGGCCCAGAGCTCAGGATTGTTTTAAACTCCTGGAGTGATTCCATGTCCATCCATGGAGAGAGTCAGGGGGAACCGACTGGAGGTATGAGTGGACTCTGCATCCTGTAAGGGCTGAGGGTCAGCCATGAGCTCCGTTCCAGTGTGGCCCCCAGGCACTGGACTGTGCTTCTGCAGGGGAGTTCTGCTCATTCCTTCCCCACCCACTTCCTCCAACCTCACCTCCCATGCATCTGTGATTATCTTTCCATGTCTGCTCTAGAAGGAAGACTCCCTTTCAGCCAGCCAAGCCCATCTGAGCTTGGTCTGTGGCCCTAGCCGCTTTCTCTCCCGCTCACCCCTCTTCTCCTATCTTCCTGTTTACTCTCCTGCTTTCTCCACTTTCAGTGTGGCCCTCACCCCGCCTGGCGGTGCTTGAGGCTTTCCTTCTCTGGCCACAGCCCAGGGGTGGCCACGCTGGCTCGGGAGGCGGTCGGGTCCAGTTCCCTGGGGTAGGCACTGTGATGGCTTGGTCATCGTGGAGTGTGCAGTGCCCAGTGGAACAACATGGGGTGCGCAAGGACTTGTGGACATGGGTGTGCAAGCATGAGTACACTCACACCTGTCTCTCTTGCCCTTGTGGGGAGGCCCTGGAGTGTGGTCATTGTGAACATCACTGCTGTCGGCAAAAAAGACAACATCCTGTGTGATTGCATCCAGTTAAGATTCTAGACAAGGCAAACTAACCGATAGTGATAGAAGCAGACTGGATACTGGGCGGTGCGGGCGAGAGGGACAGAGGGGAACGCTTAAGGGTGATGGATGTGGTCCTTATCGTGGCAGTGGTGATGATGCTGTGGGTACAGACACATGTCAAATTTCATCGAATGGTGCACTTTAAATGTGGGAAGCTCAGAACACACCGATATCTCAATAAAACTGTAAAAGAATTAATGAAATATGCTCCCTTCCCCCCACCCCCAATGAACAAGACTTCTGAAGTCAGTCTGGGTTCTAATCCCAGCTTCCCTTCTTCCTAGCTGGGATATCATGAGGAAGTTAATTAAGGTGACTGTGCCTCAATTTCTTCACCTGTAAAATGGGAATAAAAATCTGCTCACCTCATATATGATGAAAATTAATAAAATGGTCATCGAAGCAAGGGTTTGCAAAGCTCTTGTGTCAGTGCCTGGCACAGTTGCACTGGGCAATAGATGGCACCTCTTGTTAGTGCTGTTGGTGGACATGCACACACATGTGGTGTGCACGTGTCTGAGCATTTGCACGTCTGTGAGTATCTGAGCCCGTTTATGCATGTGGGAGGGGAAGGGGTGAGTCCGTGTGTCCCGTGCATCTGTGAGTGGGCGGTGGATTTGGGCATGCGTGTGTGTGGTGAGTCCAGGCATGAACGCTCCCTGTTCTGCACCATCCGTTACAGCCCCCCCTCCTCCAGGCTGTTATGGGTATTGATTTTTTAACAGTTACTGAACTGCTGCGTTTACTGACTCATTCAGTCTTTTATCATATCCAATAACACAGTGCATTTTGGAAATCACATCACCCCGGTTCCTTCATGGCTTCTGCAAATCAAATTTATTTTACCATTGAAAATGTCAGAAGGATTCGGCTCAAGGAAACCTGGAGCTTTCTGGGGTGGCAGGACCCTGAAGCTAGCTCTTGGGCTGCAGTGAAGGAAGCTACAGCCACCGCCTTTCCACAAGGGCTGAACTTCTGAGCATTCACTAAAGCTGGGAGGGAATCAGAGCCCAGCCTGTCTGCAGTGGGCGCACTAAAGCAGGAGGGGGAATTAGCAGAGGCCTTTGGGGGTCGACTTGGCGTCACCAGTACGACTTTCTGGGCCCTGTCTGTGCCACCCTGTGCTGGTGGCCTGGGTGGTGAGAGAAGTGTCAGCGTCCATTGTCCTTGCCTTCAGAGAGGTCACAGAGGAGAGGGGCAGAGACGAGGCCTGCCCCTGAGCTCCAGGACGAAGTCTAGGTTTAGACACAATGAAGCGAGGAGAGCTTCCCAGGGTCAACTCTGGGATCTGGCTGCTCTGGGGCTGCCTCGCGCCCCAGTTCTGTGCAGCCTTGGAAAGGTCGCTTAACTTCTCTGAGAGTCTTGTCTGCAAAATGGGCCAGCTTCACATGGTGGCTTCCACTTCCAGCTGTATATATTGAGTCTGAATTTGAATCTAGATCTAATCAGGGGATTCTGGCATCTTTACCATAAATTGTAAGTGTCACGTTGCAGATACCAGGGCCATCTGCTTCCCAGGTTTTCGGAGGAGAGAAGCAGAATAAAGCTCAGAAACCTTACTGAGCACCTGTTGTATGCCGGCCCTGTCCCAGTTCACAGGGCCCCTGGTTTGCAACCCTGGGAAAAAGTTCCTGACTTCCTGGAACTCACCACCTTAGGGGATGTGGGCACAGTGGGAATGCTGGAGGCAGTGGTGAAGCTGGGACGTGGGGTGGTATGTGGGGACCATGGAAGGTGCGGCTGAGAGGCCAGTCACAGCCAGCTCATAGTGGTCCTGATGTCAAATGACATGGGCCTTCTCCTGGAAGTGTGCTTGTAAGTGTCCCCAAGACCACCTCCATGTGGATGATGTGCTGAGAGGACTCACAGGACTCAGCATATAGTCACACTTGTGGCCAGGATTTATTACAGCCGGAGGTGACAGACCAAGATCAGCAAAGGACAAGGGTGCGTGGGCCAAAGTGGGGCAAGAGCAGGCGCCTGCTTCCACGGCCCTCTCCCAGTGGATTCACACAGGGTGTGGGACGAGCTGTGATGACACATGGGAAGTGTTGTCTGCCAGGGAAGCTCATTAGAGATGAGGTATCCAGGAATTTCACTGAGGACTGGTCACTTAGACAACTTGGGCTAAGACTTACCAAAACCCCAGACTTCTGTAAGGAAAGCAAGTATTTAGCATAAACCACTTTGCTTGCGTAAGAACTTTAGGCACAGTGAGGACCTCAGATCACTTAGGGTGAGCACCCTTGTTCCCAGATACCGGGAAGGGCCAGCTTGCAGGTGGGCCTGGCGAGGGAGTACTGTCTCAGGTCTGCAGTGATGTCTCTTTTCTGCACACAGGGCACAGGCCTGGGGAGCTTAGCCTGGAAGCCCATGTGAAAGGGGCATTGGGGGTGGGGCCGAGGCAGACTGGGGCAGGGAGACTGGTGAGAAAGCTGAGGCCGGAGTCTTCTGGAAAGACCACGTGGCCTGACCTGGGGCAATTGTCTTTGTTAGACTTTTGGTTGCAGGTACCCGTGTCAGAGTGGCTGAGGAAAATAAGAAATATTTACTCCACGGATTCACAGGTGTCTGGCAGAACTAACTCAAGGACAGAGAGTCCTAGCAGGCCAGTCAGGAGACCAGAACTGGGTCCTGTGAAACCATCAGGAAAGGGAAGGAACCTCTCTTGGCTCCACCTCTCTGGGACCACAGGTTTCTCTTTCTGCTTTGTCCTGCACATCTTCTTTTCTCTTTCTTTACAGATTGACTCTCTCCATGTCTTTGTATAGTGGCCATCAAGCAGAAGGTCCCTATCTCTCCCGTATTCACCTATTCTCTGTCCTTGTGAACAGCTTAGAGTGACACCAGTATGTCTCAACTGCAATCAAAATGTCCCAGAGGATGTCCTAGAATCTGACTGGCATACCCTGGGTCACGTGCACTCCTGCTCCAGGGAACTCTGGCAGGCTGAGAATTGCATAGTATCAACAGGGTTGCCCATGAGCTGGTGCAGGTGTTGGAGAGAGAATGGTCTTATGGCTCCTGAATCCCAGTTGGTGATCAATCATTTGAGACAAATCTGATGAATCCGAGTCCACTTAGGAACATAAAGTAAGTGGAAATCAGGAGAGTAAGAAGTTGACATTGTTAGTAGGAAAACTTTCTTGTGCAATGGACATAAAACTGGCGGTGGTTGTGACTTTGACAGTGGGTTCTCCTCTCCAGGGGAGCTCTGTTCCGGTAGTTCTGAGAGTGCAGCGGCAGGTCATGGACTGAAGAATCTTTTTCATCATTGGTGCTTCCTAAATGGGACTCGCAGCGAGGTCCTGAGGGGATAACGAGTCACAGAAGTCGGGGGGTGTTCTCAAGATCACAACGTGTGTCCATCGAACCACCTAAAATCTCTCATCCGCTTATCCAACAAACATTTCCGGAGTTCCTGGCAGGGCAGTGCTGATCTTTAAGGCAGGGACACAAATATATACTCCACTTTGAAGAGTTTGTCTAGTTAACACAGAGATGTGGATGGTTGGATAAAGGACACAGCAGGAGTGCCAGCTGGGATTTTCTAGTTGCCAGCAACGGAAATGAACTTTGAGAAATTTGAAAGAGAAAAAAGGAATTAACTGGAAGGATATGGGGCAACTCACAGAATTGAAGGACACCCGCAGCAACAGACTTTGGACTGGGCAGGTAAGCAAATAACTCCAAGGACCCAGCGAGGCAGAGGAAATGAGCAGTTCCTTCAGGGTTCCAGGATCAGGAACAAGGTCACCCAGGCATTTTTCACTTTAGATCACTTGGTGACAATTTAATGCCCTGGAAGAGAATCTCTATGGGTCATGGGAGCATCCCTGGGCTTAGTCAGGGCCTCTGGCCTGGTGGTGTAGCAAGGCTGTACCCACAGGAGGAGTCGCTCCCCACAAAACCTAGACCCTATAACCAGAGTCAGGGGGAGGAGGTGCCAGGTAGGAATGGTCAGGACTGATGGCTGGCCCAGTACTCATTCTTCTCCTCTTCCATCTGAGTCAAAATTTGTTTTAGCGGGTTTATGGCCACCTAAAGCAAAGACTACCTTTCCCAGCATTCCTTGTCAGTAGGCACGGCCATGCAACTAGATTCCAGCCAATGTAATTGAAGTGGAAGTGTCATATGGCAGCCCTCACAAATTTTCCTTAAAAGAGAAATTCTTTTCCACCTTCTCCCTGTCCATGCCAGCTCCATTTAGTGGCACTAAATGTGATAGAGTGGCTGAAGCTCTAGCCACCGTCCTGGACCAACAGCATGAGAGCCACCACCTGGGAGTGACTGAAGAGAAAGCCGGAGTAGCCAGGATTCCAGAAGATCTGAGAACTATCCTCACGACCCTGGTCTTCTGCGTGAGGATAAATAAACTTCTACTCTGTTTAAGCCATGGTTATTTGCAGACCTGTTACTTACAGCTGAACCAAATTCTATACAGCAGGCAAAAAATAACAGATACCTACAATAAGAGGTCATTGCAATTTGCTAAGGGAACACAGAAGAGGATGGGACAAGATCTACCTGGAAAAGTCAGGGAACACTTGATGGAGGAGGTGACATTTGAGCAAGGTGTTGTAGAAGGAACTGGACATTTCAGGCTGAGGGGACAGGATGGCATTTTCTGTCCCTTTTGGAGCTCTGCCTGCTCTGGGGATTTTGGAATCACTTGCTTCTGGCTTCTCACAGTTTCCATGATTGAATACCACACTAAGCACAGGGAGAAATTAGGGAATTTACTGAAAGTGGAGGGCAGTGGTTGTGGCTCTGCGACGTATTTCAGTTCTTAAAGGAAGCCAATGTCTGATTGCATTCACACAGGTCTGAGAATGTAGGAGGTGTCCCACTGGGACCGAGTGCGTGCGTGTTTGTGCATGCATCCCCGAGTGCGTGTGTGTATCTGTGTATACCACGTGGGATGTGCATCTTCAGTCTGACCTTTTTTGTCAAGAATCAGATGGATATGTCTGCTGTTGCTTGATTCGATTTTTTGAGGTGAAGAGGAGACACTATACTCAATACCTCTTTGGCAGTTTCTGACAGGGGGATGTATTAGGGCTAGTCCCAGGGGCTAGCAGCTGAGTTCCCACAGCCTCTGGACCCACGCAGTTGCTCATCAAGAGCCACACCATGTGTGAAGAAGTTGGGTGAAGTGCTGGGCACTGGGAGGAGTCAGTCACCTGGCAGCAAATCCATGCTGCGCTTGTCCCCTGTTGCTGAGTCCTGGCCTTGGTCTCCACCAGCCTCCTGCAGGGCTGAGAAGAGGCAGAACCTAGTCTGAGAACCTCACAGTAACCAGACCCCATGCCCTGAGCATAGAGGCTAGGTCACCAGCAGATTCCCACAAACAGATTTGTAGCTCTGGGTCCAACCTTGCCTCTCCTTGGATTAAGGGAATGGCTGAGAATAGGTCTGCCTGGGGGAGGCCTCCTTTCATTAGGTAGAGACAGGAGGGACGTAAGGCTTCCTGCTATGAAAGGAGCCCTGCAGGCAATTGCTTGGAGAACCTGACAGCAGGCCTGGTGGGACGTGGGCTCCAGAGGAGAGGGCAGTCAGGAATGGAGGCCCACATCATCTCTTTCCCTCCCCCAGCATTCCGAAGACCATTATGAGAATTCAAGTTAATTCTGACTCTCCTGGACTAGAGTCAGACCAGGGTCACTCCCACCTCGCCCACACCATGCCAGGGACTCCCAGAAACACACACGTAGCTGAACCAAGGTGGGTTTAGGCACTTGTTGCGACAAGGACCCCACCACAGGGAACCTTGAGGCATCCAGTCAGAGGCTGTCAGAAAGGACTCAGAGGACTTTGGCTTGGGGTAGGAGATTTTGGACAGGGTTCAAGGCAATGAAGCTTCACCCTGTGCTGGATGCTGTCAGGAAGTGAGGGTAATTCTGTGGCTTGGTGTCTTGATAATTCTTTTCTATAAGGGGAGAGGAACAGAGAGAGGTCAAGGCTATGGCTGATAAAGAAGCAACAGTCACTCACATCAGCCAGGACTGGAGCGTAGTTGGTGATCTTCATGGTTTGGATAATGTTCAAGTTTTGTCTGTGCTCAAACATGATTATGAGGAATTTCGTTTTTGTTTTGCTATCACAATCTCCTTGTCTGATGTTGACATCTTGTGAAATCATTTGTGTTCAACAGGAGACCGCCAAGGCCGAGAGCTGCCCTGGGGTGGTGACCCCCAGTCTTGCAATGGGGACTGACACTAATGGTGGTCATATCCTCGGTTCACAAAGTCAGCTATGCAAATACAAGAAGCTTAATTTTTCTATAACTGAACCCAATTTCCTCTTCAAGCCTTCCGCTCAGCTGTGCAGAGGGAACTTCTTAGTCAGGCTCTCCCTGGCTTTCTCCACAGTGACATTTCTGTGTTCAGGGGGGCTGGCACAGAAGTGGGGCAGGGCCAGCAACTTGAAAGGGAACTTCCAGGTGATCTGGCTGAGGTGGGGTGAGAACTAGAGTGAAGGTGTTGTCTCCGTGGAGCAGAGGGGTGTATTTATAGACTAATGCTAGGTGTGGCAAACAATTAAAGAAAAAAACTTAAGTGATTTGCTATTAATTTAAAGATATAGAAGCTAAAAATAGAATACATAACCTCCAATCCAATAGAGGAGAAATATCTGCAGTAACAACAAAAAACTTGGTGAAGGCCGTGGAAAACTGGGAAAGAAACATTTAAAAAACAGAAAGCCTGGAAAGTAGAAAACACGATGGCAGAAATAAGTGTCAATACATCATAAATGACAATAAATGCAAATATATTAAATTTACCAATCAAAATATTTCTCTTAAATCTGTTTTTTAAAAAGCCAGCTGCATGCTACTAAAGAGCAAAACAGTTGAAATTAAATTACTCCAACATATTAAACATGAAGAGGTAAAATAATAATGAATCTGAAAAAGAAATTGCCATCGATACTTAAAACTGAACTTAAGGGGAAAGGTATTGAAAGGATCAATGACAAACATTCCGTTGCAGGAGACGTGCTGACAAGCTGACAAGCATTGTGGGTGGGTTTAACACATCTTTCTTAGAAGCTGGTAAGTTGAAAATAATATATGATCATGTATGCATATAAATGGAATTTGAATTGCACAAATAGAGAATCCATGTGAGAAAAGGGATATGCACTAGACCAGAGAAGAAGTCTCCATAAATTCCAAAGAATCTTTATTATCAATAAGTTCTGTTGCAAGTTTATGGCCAATTTCAGCATGCAATAAAAGTACTCATCAACAATGAAGAGATGGTTTATGTATGTGTTTGGAAACTAAAAACACACTTCTAAATTATCCATGGGTTAAAAAAGGAAACTACAACCGAAATGAGCAAGTATTATGAATTGAAAATAAGGCAAGTGCCACATATCCAAACTTGTCTGATGTTGTTTACCTGGTTCTTACAGGGGTGATTTATAGCCTTGAATGCATTTATTTAGAAATCATAACAGCTGCCCATAATCTAAAACCCAAACAATCAAGAGTCTAGGAAAAGAATAAGAGAAACCACAAGAAAATAAAGGCAAAGATAAAAATGAATAAACAATAAAGCAAATAAACATCCTCAGAAATAAAAACAACAAAGCAGTGAGTTGCTTGGAAAGGTCAATACTTTAATAAACCTCAAAACACCGACCAGAAAGAGAGAATGTAGAAATGAACAAGATTCAGAATGAAAAGAGAAAATGGCCACAATCAGACTAGAGTTTTTTTTACATACCATAAAGCTCCATGAATGACCACGTGCCCATCTGTGTGGACTTGTAGAGTGTGCTTCTTTGAGTTATTTTCACCCCCACAGCTCAGGGCACAGAGCCTGGGACAGCCCAGGCTCTCAACAGATATTTGTTGACTTGCAAGGTGGAAACAAAACTCTGGGGAAGAACATTTCATTATGGTAAGACTCATTTTACTCCATTTTGAGAAATGGAATTAGCCAAGTGGTGTTTGTTTGGAGTGAGGGGAGTTTGATAGGAGAAGGAATGGTCAGAAATCAGAGAGAACTGTTCACTGGGGCTCCGAAGCAAAAGATCGTCAGGTGAAGATGGTAGAAGATGGAGAAACAGCATTCACCAAGACAAGGAGGCTGGTCTGAGGACTGTTGGTTGCTTGTAAGCTGTGTAACTTACAGCAAGTCTCTTAACCAACCTGAGCCCAAATTTCCTGGTTTTCAAGCTGAGGACAGTCAGAGTGGAGCTACAGAGATGAAATAAGGTGATGGATGAAAGCCCCTGGTCCAGGGCCTGGCAGATTTGGCGCTCAATAAATGCAAGTGGGGGTGGGTGGCAATGATGACATTTATTAGTATTAGCAGTAGAGCCACACAGGATGTGAGGGGTGGGACAGGAAAGTTTGACGTCAAAAAGGAAAAGAAAGTCAGATTGTGAAGAATCATTAGTGTCAGCCCAGCAGGCGGACTTCATTCCAGACATGCCAAGAAGACATCAAAGACTTTGAGTTGGGACTTGTTGAATAAAACGTGGCAAGTCCAGTGAAAGGGAGGCGGGTGTGAGGAGCAGCCATTTAGGAGGGAAAACACTTGTAGGTCCCGACCTCCCCATATGCCATGGGTCTTACGATCAACTCAATCTCTCCTTTATTCTTTTTGATATTTCAATTCCTTTTCAATTTTTTTTGTCATGTGACATCAGCGCTGTGTGCACGCATGTGCATGAATGTGTGTCTGTTTATTGGAAGCTATCACAGCAGAAGAGTGGCTTTACACAAACTTGCTCCATGGCCATGGTTTGGGCACCCATCTATTCTGTGAACGGGAGCACGGTGGGGGAGTATTTATCTAACTTGGCTAAGTAGAGAAAACTGCTTAGAGGGAAGGCTGGGATCGGAGCATGTCCGGCATTCTCCAGCCACGTGCATTGTGGGATGGTAGGCCTTGCAGCTAGAAAAGCTTCAGAGGCTGCAGCCAGCTGCTGTGTTTAATTTCCCTGTCACTCTGCTTCCTGAACGCACCGGGCCCCTCAAGGGTGCAGAGAACCCCAGCCCTGATGAGTCTTAATAAAATGTACTACAGGAAGTCAATATCCTGTCAAGGAAGGCCTGCCTGCTTGCTTCCTCTGTTAAAATAACTGTGTTTTTGTTTTTGTCTTTGCAAAAAGCTAATTCTCAGAAAAACAGAGGAACTGGTTGAGTCAGTGTTGCTGAGTCAGCTAAACCACACTTGTAGCTATAGCATTCGGGCCGTGTGGCCTCCACAGTTACACATGAGCCTTACCTGTCTTCTTTTACTGTCCTTGTTTGGTAAGTAGGGGCTGAACGGATTTAACAAACATTTATGAAGCACTTACTACAATTCAGGTCCCATGTGGGGCATGAATAACCCCTTGATGGATAAGATGGATTATTAGCCTGCAAGGGCCTGGTGGGGAAGTGGGTAAACCAGATGCCAGGGAAGTGAGATGAGTTCAAACTGGGGGATGCACGGAGGGCAGGGGATGAGGAACCTCCCTCTGCCAGGCAGGAGCAGCGAAGACTTCACTGAAAGGCAGCATTTGAGTGGAGTCTGGAAAGATGAGGACCAGCTTTCCAGGTGGGTGAGATGGAGAAGAATATCGCAGGCAGAAGGGACAACATTATTTATCTGAGGCAAAGTGCAAGGGACACTGGTGTGATTGGGAAACTTCAAGGTGGCCCATGGGGCTGGGGTAGAAAAGTCCCCTTGCTCCTCAGGAAGCCTGCTCACAGTTTGGACCGTCCAGCCTGAAAGGGTACTGGGAGGCTCTGGTGGTGGGGCTTGCTTATGGAAAGCATCATTATCATGGCCACCACCCACGTCCTTGTCACCACCAGCATCATCACCATTACCATCATATTGTTGTTATCATTTTGGGAAGAGCCATTTTCTCATTTTCCCAGCATTTCTGCCCTAAAAATAAAAACAAGAACATCAGGTGTTTGCCCTTGCCTCCACCCGAGGGAGACGAAGTGTCTTATCTGGTCATGAGGTCAGCGTGAAGCTCAGTGTCTGTAGACACACTACGCTCTTGCCTTGACTAGCCTGACTGTGGCAGGATAGTGAGAAGCTAGGGAAATTCCTTGACAAGTACAATAAGGGAAACGGAGACAAAATAATTAAACAAGGCCAAACAATTTGTCTTCCCTAATCAAGGACACTTAGAAGCAAGTGGTTCACACATTCCAGGCCATCCCGGGGCAGACCAGCCTTGGTCTAGTCCCTCTTGGATGACATTCTTTGAAAATAAAACCGACCAGAAAATAACCCTGACCCTCTACATGCACATTTTGGTGAATCAACATATTGAAGGACACACTTGGAAAGTTAATGAATATTCTGTTAAGACCATTCTCTGAGATCTGCCCTGGGATCCCAGCCTGCCAAAAACAGATAAAAAACCTCAAGACAAAGGACCCATGGCTCTCTCACTGCAGCACGCCCACACCTTGTATCTTTGCTTTCTTTCCCCTAAACTCTAAGGGTCACCACACGGCTTGTAACCCGTGGAGCAGCGGGCAGCAGCAGTTTGTCCTGGGCTTACTCCCTCACCTGTCTCCAAGGCCCCCTTTTCTCCGACTTCCCACTGAGCTGACAGTGGCCCTGCCTAAGCTCTCCTTCTACTTCTTTTACTGTAATCCTTTCCTTTGTTTCACTGTCCCCAGCTTTGATAAACATACTCTCAAAATCGTCTGGACTCGTGTTATGCAATTTTTCCTACACGAAGTCAGGAACCCACGTACTACCTGCTGGCCTGAGGCAGACCTGCTCTGGGCGCTGTCCCCACCTGGTATTGTGACCATAGTGGCAGGTTGCTTTCTTCCTCTCCTCTAATGTGATAAGCTCATCCAGGAAGTCAGGGGTGGATACATTTAAACTGGGTAGAAAGCCCAGTTTTGTTTACCATTCTCAAGTGTTATTCTCAAAGTTCCACCAGACCAAAAGGAAGGACATTTTGTTACCTGTTTCCTGTACTTAGTTTTTGATGGCTTCAGAAACTAGAGAAGGGTATCTGTTATTTATTACAAGGCTGCCTGATGTTACTACAAATACTTGGTGGTCTACAACCGTAGCTTGTATTGCCATGTGTCTGGGGTTAGCTGCAGCCGGCCAGGTGGCCCTGCTGATCTTGGCTGGGCTCATTCACATGTCTGGCAGCAGGTGCACGCTTGGCCAATCTGGAATGGCCTTGTCTGGGTCAACCAGGGTGACTTGGCTTTCCGTCATATGACTCTATCCCCTGGAGGCAAGCCCGGGCACGTTCTCGCAGTTGTGGCAGAGGGGCGAGAGGGAAGGCAGCAACTTGCAGCTCTGCAGAGACTAGGTTTGGAGCAGGCACATCATTTGGGGAGCATTCCATTGAACACAGCAAGTCACACGGCAGATCCAGGCTCAGTGTGGCCAAAACGACCTCCCTCGGTATGGAGAGGAACTGCAGTGGGTGTGAATGTGCAGGGGTGGGAAAGCCGGAGAATGGGTGTGACTGGTATCGCTCTCACCCCCACCGGGACCTCCGGCATCATCATCACCGTCTCCCACTTTCTCCTCCATCGGAGCCCCTCTGTCTGTGGGGTGCCTCGTTCTTCCTCTCTGGTGGATGTGGACATGTCTCACCAGCTCTCAACCCTGGGGTCCAGTGTCCGTGACAGAGGAAGGAAAGATATCACTTTCATTCTCTATGGGAGGAGACTGGAATCCGGAGAAGTCAGCTGACCTGGCTAAGGTCACACAGGCAGGCTGTAGGAGGTCCAACCCTCTCCCTACCCCACAGTTTGGTGACAAAGGTGCCCCTCGACCAGTGGCCACATAATGGCTGGTCTGTCTCTGGCCATCTCCTCATCCACAGGACCAAGGCTCCCTAATGCAGAGCCTCTTCCAGCATCCAGGCTGCCTCACCCCTGAAGCTTAATTAAAATGAAGATGAAGTGCTCCTTTTGACGGGTCATGCTCCCTGGCAGCCACTGTGCCAAGGACCCCGGTGGGGCCTCTGCTGTGGAGAATTCTTCTCCAGCTTCTGCTCTGGCAGCAGCTTCCTCCGGGAGGCTCTTTACAATTCCTTTGGTAATTAAAACAACAGATGTTATAATTAAAAGGCTCCTCATTAAATCACAAATAACTGAAGCTTGAGGTGGGTTCTCACTGAATAGCATCATCGAGTCACCTCTGGAGGGAATGAAAGGCTTGTGAAAGGGAAGGTCTCCACCGGCTCTGAGTGGCAAAGGCTGCAGGTTGTGGCTGCTGGCGAGGTGCTGACAGACGCGGCAGGAAAGCCCAGCCGAGAGAAGGAACGTGGATGGGAGAGCGGAGGTCCCCTGAAGGGGCTGGGGTGGAGGGGACAGTCCAGCAGGAAGAGCCTGGGGGGAGGTGCCTTCTCTTGCTCCTTCTTTTGCGACTAGGAACTGCCAAGACAATGTGATGGGGAGCGTGTGATGGGGGTCAGGACATTTGGTTCTCATCCTAGCAGGGCTGCTTACCACCTTGCTGTCTGTCCCTAAGCAAGCCCTGTTTCTGAGCTGCAGCACCCTTGTCTGGGAAATGGGCAGAAGGACACCTCGCCCGAGCTGCTGGAACATGAGAGGTTTGTGAGTCGTCCAGCTCAGCACCTGGGGTGCAGCCACTGGGGTGTGGACCGCTTGGGCTGCTACAGTGTGCTTCTGAGAGGCCCTCACCCAGTGGCTACCTGAGCATGAGCGTGTGTGTGTCCCATGCCAGCTCCTGGCCATACGGTGTCTGGAGGGAGCTCTCAACAGTTCAGGGCAGTGGTAACAGGTTTCACTGAAAGAGACTCACCTGAGCCCTTCCTTGTGGGGGAGGAACGGGTGAGGCTCTGCCAGCCAGAGGCACCTGGCCTTCAGCCCTCACTTCTCCAGCTTTGCTCTTGAGGTGACTGTTCTCAGCCTGTCTCCTCAACTGCAAACTGGAGGTAGGGATGCTCTGCACAAGTTGCCTCGAGCATTAAGTGATGAAATAGTAAAAGTAAATGTTCCTGTAGTGCTTACCACATGCTGGGAACTTTCTAGAAATTTACTCATGTCAATTCATTTAATCCTCACAACCCTACGGGAGGGCAGATGGGAGAGTGAGTAGGTCAACTGGGTGGGAACCTGGGGTTGGGGGTAGGGGTGGGATTTGGTCAGGTTAGTGCGGGCCAGGCCATGATGGGGCTAGGCGTGATACTTCTGGAGTGACTCTGTGTGGCTCAGGGGAAGGTGCCTGATGCCCTAGATCCTGCCCAGAACCATCTTGAGCCTTCTTGGCCATCGCTGTGCCCACCTCAGGGCATCCCAGCCCAGCCCATGGGCCCCAGGTGGGCAGGCACAAAGGGAGCCAGGGCTCCTCCTCCAGCCAGGCCATGGAGTCCATCCCACTAGCTCAGAGAAGCACTGGGTCAGGTGTTAGGGTGGGAGTGGGTGGAAGGAAACCAAGGTCACGACCTCAAACATCAGAGCAGGAGAGCGAGTGAGGGAAAGTACATCACAGCATCATGTCCTGCTTACTCACTACTACATCCCAGTCTACCAGCATACAAAAAAACACTAAAAAAATATTGACTGGATGGATGGATGGAAGGAAGGGAGGGTGAACAAGCAGACAGAGTAATGGGTGGGTCCTAAAGCTACCTTTATCGAGTACCTACTATGTGCTGCATACTACATACTGCTTTTACCTGTTTCTTACAGCAGCCCTGCAGGTGTGACCTAAGTGCACTCCCCTGGAGAATGGCAGCACCAGCATCTGCTGACATGAGCATCCCCAAGACTGTATTCTTCCCATGATGCCACACAGCTCTTGTAGGACCACAGCTCAGATCAGCTTACCAGCCCTGTTCAGACGGACTCTGGTCTTCCCTCTGTGACTCCCCGATACAGCCAACTGGCATCCACATGCTCTCCATGCCAGGCCCTGTGCTGGGCACCAGGAACACGATGATGACTAAGACTGTGTTCTCATCCCTGAAAGAGCCTGTGGTCTGTGGACAAGAGATACTGGCCACACAGAAGGGGTTTCTGAACTTGGGGTTGTCCAGAGACCAGGGATGCCCGGCGGAGGGACAGACTAGCTTGACCTGGTATCTCACCAAGACTCTGGTGTTTGAACTACGTCTTAAAGGCCAGGTAGGAGCCAGACAGGCAAGGGAAAGAGGGGGAAAGCCACTCCAGGGAGAAGGAACAGCGTTTACAAAAGAGGCATGAAGAAAACTTTAAGTGTAGGCTGGTTGCTGGTGGTGGCGATGGGGTGGGAAGGCAGGGATAGGAGACGAGGCAGAAAGGGGAGGTGAGGCAAAGCTGTGAAGGGCTTCGCATGTTAGGCCAGGAAGTGAGATGCCACCAGAAGTCTAGAGCTGAGGCATGTGTGCTCAGGTGAGCAGTAAGACAGCCCAGTCGGGGTTAGGGGTTAAGGATGAGCAGATGACAGTTATTCTGAAATTACAGCAGGTTGGGATAAAACGACCCCTGGAGACCATCTCCAAACTCTCTGGTTTTATAGATGGTGAAGTTGAGGCCCGAGGCCACACAGCAGCAGGGAGCTGACCAGGACTTGAAGTAGTGGCCCAGGGAGAGATGGGTATTCTTTGCCTTTGTCTGTTGTGACTCCTGGGTGGTGAGCAGAAACCCAGTCGGTGGCTTCGTGAATTGAGGAATCCCAGCACGTCCAGGAGGTTTGTGTAAAATGATGCTCATAATAAATTTTTCCCCCTTGAGGACAATGAAATATAAAAGGAGGGGGCGAGTGCCTGACAAGGGCTCTGATTAAAGCCAAATACAGACATTTTCAACAGTAAAGGCTGCAGGCGCACCTGAGAAAGGAATGATGCAAAAGTCAACAGCTCCAGGCCGGGCTGGGGGGGCAGGGGAGTCCCAGATGACTGCGTCAGAGGCGAGCTGTGTGTGTGTGAGGGGGGAGGAGGGGGCGAGAGCGGGGGAGGGGCAGAAACCTGTGATTGCAGGGCTCAGAGCTCCCACTCTGAAGGAGAAATTCTGCCCATCACGCCCAGGCTGCCCCCCGCCCCTCTATGCCTATACCCCGTGCTCCTCTGGTTGGGGGCCCCCTGGCTTCCTGTGTCCAGGACAGGGAGACTGTGGGGTGTAGACTGTGCTCCAGGCGTTTTTTGCTGTACACGTTTGTAAAGATGGAACTCAGCGAGTTACATTGTAGTGATATGTCTTTGATTTTTTTTTTTCAGACTGGCTTCAACACTGCCATTTAGAAATAAACTAAGTAACTTGAACTTGTGTAAATCTAGAATTGTATAAGCAATGTACAACCTGAATCCCAAACACCCTCCCCTTAAACCTTCGTTTGGTCTTCTGTTCCACCCCCTAAAAGGCTTGGCCCATGCACCGCCTTCTCCCTGAAGCCTTCCTGGATTGTACCAGTCTGCACTGCTATCCCCAGACAGATCATTACTAATTACACAGATAACATCTGAATGCACTGTTATTGTCAACATTCAAGCAGTGGCATGAAAATGCAAGTAGAACTGGACCACCTTCCTCTGCCCCAGACCCAGGCCTCCCCCCAGAGGTAAGTAACCCCATTACCCTTTGATGTCTATTCATCCAGCCTGTTTACGTATTTCATTTACATGCAGATATACAGGCACCTCTGCAAATAAAGACCTCCTTTTTGCTTCTTTTGTTTTACTTTTTTAACATAACCAGATCATCTAGCTGGGTCTTCTGCTCAGGGTCTGTCTGACAAGGCTGTGGTCGTGGTGTCTACCAGGCTGCGTTCTACCTGGAGCCTCCACTGAGGAAGATTCCAGCTCAGTGCGGCTTATTCAGGCTGTTGGCAGAGTACTTTCCTACGTGGCTGGGTGACTGAGGCCCGGCTCTCTTACTGGCAGTCGGCTGGAGATCGCCCTCGGGGCCAGGGGTCACTCACCAGTCCCTGCCACATGGGTGAGCCTCCTTTCTCCCCAGGGAGTGAACAACGTGGCAGTTTGCTTCTCCAACACCAACAAGAAATTCTCTCTCCAGTGCACTGAGACAGAGCCTTCAACAGTATGACGTGGCGTGATCAAGGGACTAACGCCCTTCACCTGTTCCTCACTGGAGTCACCTTAGTATGTGTCTGCCACAGGGTGGTTACATTCCTCTGCCCTGGTATTGGCCCCAGAGCACTGCACTGTCTCGTCCTTGCCTTCTCTGCACCGCCCAAATCTTTGTAAATTGTCTCTTTATTAAGCCTCTCTGAGACTACCCTGTCTGAATATGCTATCTGTTGTTGATGTTTTAATCCGCACTGGAGGATATGTTTATTGATATTAGAGAGAGAAGTGGGGGGAGGGAGATAGAAAGAGAGAAAAAAACCCATCAATCGGTTGCCTCCTGTACACACCCTGATCGGGGACAGAACCTGCAGCCTAGGGATGTGACCTGCCTGGGAATTGAACCCGCACATTTCTGTGCACAGAGGACACTCCAACCAATGGAGCCACGCAGCCAGGGTGCTCTCTGCTCCTGTGCCTGAGCCATCATGAGATCAATAGCCAGGACACAGTTTGAGAACTATTCAATAGTGAAAGGTAGAGCTCCATGAGCGGGATGGTGGTGGAAGGAGCAAGGGAGGGCTGTGAATTCTTCCCAAACCCAACCAGCCCACACATGGGCAGAAAGTCCGACGTTCACAGTATGGAATAGGAGCTAAGCTTGCCTTCCTTTCTCCTCCAGTTCCGTGAAGAAAGATTGTTCTTAAATGCCCCTTCCCTCCCACTGGAAGTGAGGTGACCTGCTTGATCAGCTCTCTGGGGATGAGGACCTGGGTCTGCCTGTGGAGTCCTCCCTCCACTTCCTTGGAGCCCCGCCTGTCTGCAGAGAGCGTGTGCTGTGGGCCGCTGCTTCACGCTCTGAGTTTTCATGGGAAGGCCTGGCATCATCCCACACTGCCCGTGACTATGTTAATTCTCAGGTTCAGAGTATGCAAGCCCATGACTTAGCACGTCCAAGCCACATCCTCCAAACCAACTTGTGAAGGCATGGCCGCTGACAGACCACGCATGCTCCACCTGCGAGACTTCTTTGTGTCTCTGGTAGATTCGATGCACTTCAGTAATAATTACAGAAATTCACCTGACGTGAGAGTTGCCATTCTTCTAGTCAAAATAACAAAAGTTGGAAGGCGAAAATACTCAGAGCTGGCCTGTTGCAGTGAGAGGCAGATCTCTTCTGTTGTTGTTAGGGGTATCAGTTGGCATTATGATTTGTCGATGATATTGATATGTGGGGTAATGGTATGATGGTGGATAGAAGAAAATTTTCTTCTCAGTTAGATATACCTACTGATAAACTTGTGGGTAAAATGCTATAAGGTGAAACGCCAGCCAAAAAACCCAAAAGAGTGGGGGAGATGATAGAGGAAAATAACTTTAATATGTTCATAATTATGGACCCTGGATAAGGGGCCCATGTTAATTATTGCAGCTTATGCCCTTTGGTGAATGTTTAAAAATTCCCAATTGAGAATGGTTTAAAAACCTAGGTTACTGGATAATTTTCTTTTTTTTTTTTTTTAAATTATTTATTTATTTTTAGAGAGGAGAATGGGGGGAGAAAGAGAGGGAGAGACACATCAATGTGTGGTTGCCTCTCACATGCCCCCTACTGGGGACCTGGCCCACAACCCAGGCATGTGCCCTGACTGGGAATCAAACTGGCGACTCTTTGATTCACAGACCTGCACTCAATCCACTGAGCCACACCAGCCAGGGCCGTTGCTGGATGATTTTCTATAAAATGTATCTCTCTGCTTGTTGAGATTGGGATAAAATCACTGCTCACGACTGGCTACCTCCTTTGACCCTGGGCTCGCTCACTACGGCAGACTGTCCTCACCTGATGGCTTCAGAAATGGTCAGCCTCTCAGCTGGCGGGTAAATCAGGCCCGTTGAAGGAAACTGCCTCTTCTCCGCCACACTCTTCCGTCGACATGCATCACAAATAAAGCAACTACTGACACTCAGAAAAAGTCGGCACAACATTTTGGAGTAGGATTCAGAAGTACAAATCAGATGCCTTAAAATATTTGTAATTAGTCATCTCACGTTCGGGTTTGAATAAGCAAGTACTCTGAAATCCAAACGGAGACTCGTGCACAAAGACCCTAACACTACGAGTAAGAGCGTATCTGGAGGGGAAGGCCCCACAAGCTCATCCATAGGGAGAAGTTGCCTGTGGTTCGGCCAGCCCATGAAATATCGCCCAGACACAAAATGCTGTTTCCAACGAGCGTTTCAGGATGGCAGAAAATCATCATGATGTGATGTAACGTGAGGAAAGCAGAAGAGTCTCGGGCGTGTAATATGGTGCCAGCTATGAAAACGTGGGGGAGAAAAGAGGGGCTGACCGTGTGGGGTGGTTCTGAGACTTCCTTTACGTCTTTCTGTTTCCTTGTCTTATTGTAAATAGTGTATCCTGCCCAGCCACCACCACCACCCCTCCCCCCACCGAAGCTTCCTCTTCCTGGGATAGTTGGTGTAGCCAGTGTGTCTGTGATTTCCAGAACATAGCGTGAGCTGCAAGCTGTTTCTTCTAGAGAATACTTCCTCGGTCTTTCAAAACAGGATTCTGTTGCCGTGATACTCCCTGTGGCTGTGTGGGTGGTGGCAACCCAGCCAGGTGGGGAGGCGCTTTCCTGTGCGTTCTGTCCCCGACCTCTCATCTGGTGACTTCCTTCAAGAACTCCCACAGGGTTTTTACAGCAACATTTCTCTGTTCCCTGAGAGGACGTTTGAAGGGCACCACCCCCCTGCACAGACATTTCGCTCCTGACCCCAGCTGTCCCACACAGACGGCTGGCTTTAAGTGCTTAACCAGGTCAGGAGCCCACGTGAACTCTGGCGTTGTCTGGTGTGGGTATGCCAGGTGGTGTAGCCCCTGCCTTTTGGTCTGGCAGTGAGCCCTTGTCACTAAGGAAATGACTTTTTTTTCTGTAGAGGAATAACAGGAAGGTGCCTCAGAAGAGGGAAAGAGATAGGACCGTTATAACCAGCACCGTCTATGTCGGCAGAGGCTGTAAGACTAAGACCTGCAGAGATGCTGGATGGAGGTGCCAGAGAGAGGGACAACCCTAACCCTTGTCAACCCACCACCCAGTTCCAGCCCCTTTCCAGGTTGCTGTGGGGGCTGGGCATGGAGCCCAGGGGGTCTGGACATAGGAGTCAGGGAGAGTTCTTTGAAGGGGCCCAGAGAAAGTGGCCTGCACCAGGAGCTTGTGACAGTGTGTCGTTTACATAAAAGGCAACACACCTGCCTCAGTGGGAAAAGGTGGCTTTGCTTCTCACGTGGCCCTAAAGTAGAAGAGGAAGTCAGAGCAGGGGGTTGATCAGAGACTAGAGAGGTTCCGAATTCATAGCAGCAGGGTGCGGGGTGGGCTGAAATGAGAGCTTTGGGGGAGGGGTGCAGACTCCTAGCTGCCCCCACAGCAGGAGCGGCAGGCCAAGCCATCCCACTGAATCCTGATACTGTTCAGGGTCTGAGCACAGGCTGTGGGCTGTGTCAGGAGCTCAGTCTGGGGCTGAGGTCAGTGTTAGCCAGGGGCCAGGCCGATCTGTGTCCACGGATGGGGTGGTGGCTTCACCGGAAACCACGGTCAGCATGTGTCAGTGACCAGTTTATGGCCAGCATCAGTTCCCATCCTGCAGCCAGGTCAAGGTCAGTGCCTCCCTCACGTTAGGAGAATCAACAGGCTTAGTAAGGCAGGCACAGGGCGTGGCCATTGGACTCCAGCCTGTTTGGCCCAAGTGTCACCCTTGCACGTGAGACTAAGGAAAAGGACAATTTTGAGAAGCTGGGGACTCAGAGCCAAACCTTCCACAGTTTAGTGCCCTGGCCTTCTTCTTGCCCCATCTCCCAGTCCAGCCTCCCTTGCATGGACGTCCCCTAGACACCCTGTGAGCCTGGGCACATTCACCATGGTGGAGTCCAGTGAGGAGGGTGTCCGGCCCCCTCCTTGGAGTAGCTCACAATCTGGTTTGGAGGGTTGTGATTTGGGGAAATAAGAACAATTCCATAGACTGTGACCCCAAGGAGAGGAAGCCCCAGAAGGCTGGGGCATCAGGGGAGACTTCCTGGAGGAGGTGGTACTTGTACCAACTGGTGAGATTCTTGCAGGCAGTGAGGCCAGAACCCAATTTCCTCAAAAGACAACATGGAAAAACCTGGCAAACCTCCCCAGAGCCTTTTCTGGGTGTTACTTTACTTTAGATACAATATTTTGATAGTTTCCACATAAGATGAATCAGAAACATATGCATTAATTTCCCCTTAAAAATATACACTTGTACTTGGCAAAACGCAGCACGGGATTTGATGAATGTGAGACAGTCGAAGAATTGTATGGGATCCAAGATGGGGAGGTCTCAGAAGCTGGAGCATCTTGCAGCCTGGACCTGGAAGCTGTTCCTCCAATTCGCATATGGCAGGAGCTGAAACGTGGTCACCTGCCCCAGGTGCTCTGTTGGGGACACCCTAAAATCCAAAGCTCAAGTCCAAAGTCAGATCTCAACACATTCCTTCTGCAGAGGATCCGACACAAGCAGGCCCCATCCTGGCTAAGGAGCTGATTTCTTGGAAAAGTCAGTGACACTCTGCTCTGAACTTGTCTGTTAACGTCCATTCTGATCAAACCTCCCCACGCCCCTCGAGGGGGCCTCACATGCCGCATTGAGAAGTGCGGACTGCAGTTCCTGATCTACTTACATGCAGAGGTCTGTCACGGTTAAGGTTTGGTGTTTCTTAACTCCAGGCTCAAGGTGAACCCCAAATCCCCTTTCACAGCTGGGGCGTCACCTGTCTCACTCCGGTCTGAACAGGCCCGCTGAAGGGAGTGCCCTCAGACCTCGGTCTTCGAATGAGCTCCCTTTGCGACGGGCAGGGCGATGCAGAAGGAAGTGGTCACTTCTGAAGAGCAGTTCTTCCCATACAAATGCCGCCAATGTGGAACCGTTGGTGCAAGGTGGGGGATGTCACACCGAACTGGCAGCCTATTTCTGTGTGGCCAGTTGTTCCAAAGTAATGGCTTAAAAACACACACAGTTCCATATTTACGAGCTCTCACCGTCTCTATGGGTCAGGGTTTTGGAGCAGCTTGGCTGGGGGATTTGGGGTCCGGGGGTCATCATCTGAAGCCGGACTGGAGCTGGAGGTCCTGTGTCCAAGGGGACTCACATGGCTGGCAGGCTGGTTCTAGCAGTCAGCAGGAGGCTTCTGTTGCTGTCCACGTGGGTCTGGCCACAGAGCTGCTTGAATGTCCTCACAACATGGCAGCTGGCTTCCCCAAGAGAGAGCAACTGAAGAGAGAAAGGCAGAAGCAATATTTGTTATGACGTAGGCATAGAAGTCACATGTTTGGTTGGTTACACATACTTGATACAACAGGCCTGCCTGGTTTCATGGTTCATTGGAAGCTGTCTTGGAGGCTGGAGGTTCTGTTTCCAAGGCAACTCACACTCCTCCAGCTCTCCCACGGAGGCAGGAAACTCCCCAGTTGCCCTCTGTTATCCAAGTCACCAGCAGAGGGTTCTTTGCCCATGACATGATCCGCTGGGACTGGTGTCCCTCTCTGGGACCAACGGGTGACTTACAACGTGTCATGTTGCTCAATCATTAGACTGAGCCTTCCTCACTAAGGGAATGCCGAATGCTTGGTGTCAGATGTTGGTGAAGCTGCGGCGTCGAGGAGAAAAAAGTCAGAGAAAGGCAATGAGCTGGTAGGGGCAGCAGTGATGGACTAGGGGTCAGGAGCCCTGAGTCCTCTGTTGGGAAACCAGCGAGCGTGGATGTGTGACAGAGGGAAGGGCCCTCTCAGTGGCAGTCCAGCGAGGCGGTTATGCGGGTGCTTCTGGAGTTAGAGAACTGGTCACCTTCTCGCCCAGAGACGTAACTTCTCTGGGCCCTGTTCACTCACATGCAAGGGCTATTGGGGACTAAGTGTCTAGCAAGCACTGACTCCAGGGTGTGGGGCAGCCTGAGTGATGGATGAGTGCCGCTGTCACCGCGGAGCGTCAGTACAAGTATGCTAGCCCTCCACCCAGCCCTGCCCTGGGTCAGACCCTGTTGTGGGTGTTTCTGAGATTTTCTTGTTACCTCTCCAATGGATGCTTTGGCGTCCACCTTCCATTCTTGCCCTTGTTCCCTGAGACCACGCCATGGCTGACAGCCGTAGATTCACATCTTCCAGAGTGTGGGTGTAGAAGCAGAGGGGCTGGAGAATGATTTGGTGGGGGATGGGGAAGGATGAAATCTGATCTGGTTGCCTCTGCTTTCTCGGTGAATTAGAAAGCAAGGTCATCAGCTGGGAGAGAGAGAGAGCCTTGCCCTGGGCCTGGCCCGGAGTCCCGGCCGAGAGCAGGTCTGCGTGTTCTTCGTGCAATGGCCGCTGTGGCACAGCCTCCGCTGACCGCTTCGTAAAGACCACTCCGGACAGGTCGTTAGGGCACCCTGCCTCTGGAACTGGCCTGTGAGCGCTTAGAACCATGCCTGGTGCATGGTAGGCGCTGTCTGAGGATGAGTGTCGGTTGCTGCCGCCCTTGCGTTGCTCATACTGCTCCCCTGGCCACCTTCAGCCAGCAGACAGGGAGTCGTGAGGCACGGCGGGCAGACAGTGCCCAGCAACCTAAAGCAATAGCAGTGGGGCTTCGCTGGGGGTTGCTGACCCGGCCCTAGCCAAGCTTCACCTCGGAAGGCCTGAGGGAGGCACTGTGCTCCTGACAGCACAAGGAGGGCTGAGAAACCGCTCAGACAAGCCAGGGTTCACGACTGGGGAAGCTGAGCCCTAGCAAGAGGAAGGGACTTGCCCCACATACCACTAAGAGTCTGGCAGAACTGGGATGAAAATCCAGGACTCCTGTCTCCCCCCGGGGCCCTTTCTACCACCCTGCTTTGCCTTTTCTTCTGTGTGTATATCCAGGTTTTCTTTGCAGAGCTTCCCTGACATTTGGCTTCTCCTTTGGTAGCTATCTCAGCCCTGGGCAGTTGGTTTGGGCCACAGCAGCCTCCACAAAGGTTAGGTCATTCATTCTTTCCAGAGCTACAAGCAGGATCTAAGAGCTAGGCTTTGCGCTAAGTGTGGCGTATTCCAAAGTGAATGGGGTGCAGCCAGCCCCTATCTGAGAAGGGTCTGGCATGCAAAAGGCTAATAAACAGGTAAATGCCCAGAAAGGAGAGCAGTGACAAGCACAGAGGAGGTGAGGCAATGAGCCCAGGGTGAGGGTGGGCACTCTGCGTAGACAGAGTCGGGGATGGCTAGCCCAGGAGGTGATACCTGAGTCTTCCAAGAGAAATAGACCAACCTTGTTAGATCTTTGGCCTGGCCTTGAACAAGTTACCAAAGTCCACAGTGCCTCAGTTTCCCTGGCTGTAAAACAGGAAGGGACAGCATCATCCTCACGGTGATATTACAAGGATTAAAAATGCCTATAAAATCCTCAGCAAGGGGCTGGCACATAGCAAACACTCGCCAAGTTGTGTTTGTTGGTGTTACTGTTATTACTACGAGGGCCCTTGAATGTTAGCTACTTCGAGATCATTTCCTTAGGCCAAGGGGACCCATGGGGAGCACGGGTCAGGGAGTGGCAGGCATATTTCAAAGGAGGGGAGCCCAGTGGGCCTGAACTACAAAGCCAGGACCAGTGGAGAAAGAATCTGTCTCAGAAAGAGCTGACTTAGAATCACAGCTGGCCAGAGAGAGAAGAGGGTCTCTCATCAGAGAGTAAGCTCCCTGTCACTGAGGGTGTGTAAGTAGATGACCGGTAGTCACTTGGTAGTGATGTGGAATGTGAATGTCTGAATGTGTGGGAGTTCAGTTTTCTTCCCTGAATCTGGGCTGTGTAGGCTCTCCGTTCCTGAGGGTCTCTTGTTCTATTTCTAAGACCCTGGGCCTGGGTACCAAAGGGCTAGGTTAAGCTGGGCTTCCAGCTTTATCACAACTGCACAAGAGAGCTAAGCCCCTGCAGGCCTCATGGGATAGGTGTGAGGGGGAGGCAGGGGGCTAAAAACTGCCCCTGGGTAAATCACCTCTCTAGCTAACCAAGGGGCAGGTGTTAATTAAAGTGCAGATTAGCTGTCAGTCATGGGTATCAGCACCAAGGCTTAGAATTGCTTAATAAGAGGGTTTGTTACAGTGTTTTGCCTTGAAAAAGCAATATTGATCAGGAGTCCCTGGCCTGGAACTAATTGAATATTCACCCCCAAAATGCCGGGCTGATCGCTTATAAGGCCATGTCTCTCATTGTTACTTGGGAACTGTGGCTGAGGCTGGGGCACCGTGAAAGGGAGGCGGAGGAAGCGAGGGGGAGGATGAGGTGAGGGTGGGGGGGGGGAGGAGGAAGGAGAGAGAGAGGGAGAGGGAGAGGGAGAGGGAGAAAAAGAGACGGAAAACGAGACAGGAGACGGGAAAGGAACGAAGGCATTTTTTATTTTTTGCTTGAGAAATCTGATAAGACAAGCCAGAGAATGCCTTCATCTCGAAACCACTTGCCCCTTGGAGAGGAGCGTCCATGTCCGAGTTCACCAGGAGGTGTAGGCGGTGCTGCAATTTTAATGAAGGAAACTTTCAGTATGTTAATCTGGGGAATAAGCTAATATGGATTTGTTCCTCTCTGCACTGTCTCCCTCCCCAATGCAGTGGTAAGTACTGTCATAATGTGCTCACCATGCTGTTTGGGGAGTCCTGGGCTTCTGGGGGAGAGAGCGGCATCCTGGGAATGTTTGCTGGAGCTGAGGTGGGGGCAAGTGGGGTTTGGGGGTCTCAGGGCTCTGCAGTTGTCCACTCTCACGATGTGGCCATAGGGAGGACCCTGAGAGTCTGGGAGGGCTGTGTGCTCCCCTCTGGCCGCCTGTGTGTCTTTTTGATCACAAGCTGGTGGCCTGCTCACCGTCATGCATCAAAGGCAGACACAGTTTGACAGGAACTTCTCATGCACACACTTCACCTGTCCATCCTGATACATCCGCCCTGATGCCCGAGACTCATGGGTGGGGGAGAGAATTAGAAAAGTGATGGTGAACACACAAGCCAGTGTGATGCACACACTGAGAAAACAGGTCCAAGTGCTCAGAGATGAGATCCAAAGCTCCATCCATATGGACTAGTGTGAGGTCAAGGAGCAGAGAAGGGTGGCAAAGATACTCTGAGGAAAGGACACAAAGTCAAGGGCACGAGAAACAGTGTGGTGTGTTCCGGAGACAGAAAGCATGTTGCTGGAATGCAGATAGATGTGGCTGGGCCTGAGGCTGGCACTGGACCATGAGGAGTCTAGAAGTTTAGACTTTGCCCTAAGTGTCATGGGGCATCGTGGAGATATTGCCACAGGGGGTGACTAGACAGAGAGAGACTGCAGGCAGAGCATGGATCTGGAGGTTGGGGAGGGGGTTGGAAGGCAAGTCCCGCCAGGGAGACCACAGAGAAGGCAGTTGTGACAACAGCCGGGGTGAGCTGTGGAGGACCTGAGCCAGGGAAGTGAGCTGGTGGGGAGAGGAGGGCTGTGGACGGAGGAATGAGTGACTGACTGGGCAGGGGGAAGAGAGAGAGGGAGAAGCCCAGGATGATGTTTCTAAGTAGTGCTGCTGAGATGGGAACCGAGGCCTAGAAGCAAGTTTTTAAAGGTAATGGCAGATTCATTCTCAGCTGTGTTGAATCTGAGGTCTTGGGAGGTGCCCAGGGCAGCTGGATTCGGGGCACAGGAGCTCAGGGGACAGGCACAGGCACATGGGTCACTGAGCTGGATTCTGCAGTTGAGGCCGTGTGAGAAAAATGCATTTGCTGGCCCAGGGGACTGCAGAGAGTGGGAAGTGGGCAGCAGATGAGCTTGGAAGGAATAGTCACAACTTAAGGCAAAGAAAACCCTCCATGCCTGAGAAACCCCCACCCAACGTCTAGGAGTTGGCCTAATGAAAGTCAGTCCAGCATTTTAACAAATTCTTGGTCCTGCAGACAGGAGAGGGGAGGCCTGAGTTCTAACAGTAATTTATCTCAATGTGGACTTTTAAACCTCGATTTATTATTGTCACTGACAACACTTGGATTAATCTGTTGTTCAGTGTCTTTGTCGTGGCTGCAAATCCCAGAAGGATAAAAGGGAATTGATACACATTAAGGACTGAATTTCAATTAATGCAAGCCCGTGCTAATTTTCCAACACATAACCCAGAAACATTCTCATTCATTACAATTTTGTCATTGCTGATCCTCAAGAGGAAACACACCCACTGATTTACTTATTTTTTCTGGTGTCTAATTCATCATCAAGGGCATTATGAAGGGAGAGGGAGCCCGCTGAACTCCTGGCCCCTCCTCAGCCATCCACGTTTTGCTGGAGAAAGCAGTACACACAGTTCTAGAATTTTCCAGAAGTTTCTGGAGTGCTTTTAACAATTCTTCAACAGCTTGAAGTTTGAGTCCTGTATGATTCCCTGTGGAAAGAGAGATTCTGGAATTAAAACGGACTCAGTGCCGGCCACACTGTCCCCAGGCCTATTTCCTGACTCCTCAGATGGGAGACCCGGGCGAGGGGGCGGTATAGTGACTTCTTTTGGAGCTGGGGCCCTGCTGTGGGAGACGACCTCCCGTCCAATTCACAGAGATTTCGCAAAGTACTGTAGGGGAGGGAAGGGCTTCCTTGCCCACCCCTCCCCTGCACCCATGGGCGGTGGGGGGGGGGGCTGCTCCCCGTTGGCAGACATACCATCTTCTTGCTGGCCTCTGGGCCTTACCACTAAAAATTTCACTCACCAGGTGTGCTCTTGCCCCATCAGCCCATCAAACTCTTCCTCATTTGCCAAGACCTGGCTGAGGTCTGTTTCTGAGAGCTCTCTCTCATCTGTGTCCTCTCGAGTTTTTGGTTTCCACCTTAGTCCACGCGGTGCACGTCCCCGAGGAGAGAAACAAGCTACCCGGGCAGGTGTGCTCTCCAAGTCCTGCACGGAAGGCGCTGCTGAGGGGCTCAAGGAAGCTGTTCTCAGGTGCCCACTCTGCTCACCAAGCAGTGCTGGAGAAGGGGTGCCCTTTTCTCTGCCCTAAAGCACCCTGGCAGATGTTGCCCCTAAGAAACTATGTCTGCTCAGAGGCACAGCTTTTTCTCCTCTGTCCCTTTTTCCAGTTGACAAAGGCCCCCTGTGCCTGCCTCCTCGCACTGCCTCAGCTGAGGGCACTCCCTCCCCACAGCCCCTGGGCATGTGTCAGGGCGAGGGTGACAGTATCCAAGATCAAGGCCTCCCGGCCAAGCCCAGATGCAGACACTGTCCAACCAGCTCATTGGAACTCCCTGTTCTAGCTGGGTCTTGCCTGGTCACATGTGATCAGCAGGAGCAAAGCCTTGTTTAAATTGGGGAGGAATCAGAAAGCTAACCCCATATGGCCCTCAGTTGGCCTCCCTCCCTGTGTGTGTGGGAGCCCCCTCCTTTGCCCCAGCTTTGGATCCAGCTCCAGCCCAGACTTTGGTGTGCCCCCTGCCCATGAATCACAGCTTGTGTCTGTCTGCCTCCTCTGAGGTCCCCCCACCCTGCCAGGATGTCATCGCTTGTCGCTTTCCACTTGGGGTTGTTGGCCCCTTTGCAGAGAAGCAATCTGGTGTTTTCCTTTCCGGGATTAAAGGGGCTGTGTTCTAGGCCCACGTCTTAGTTTTCAAAGGTGACTGAGTGACGACACAGAGGCCACATTATTGAAAGTAAAGTTTCATGTTACTCACAGAACCTCTAGAAATGAGAGGCTCCGCCCAGGGCCACACACAGCCAATGAGGGAGGGGAGGGCGGGGACCATAGGTTGGGACAGAAGCGGGAGGAGGGGAGACCTGAGCTAGAGCCTTCATTGGGGTCTCTGAAGGAAAGGCAAGGCAGGGCAGGGGAAGAACTTGGGACTGGATAGTGTAAGTTTGGTGGGCTTTGGGCTCTAGGGGTGGTCCCCAGGACAGTTTAGTGTGGCAGGATGTGTGCGTTAAATAAAAGGATGGTTGATGGCTATAGACCCTGGATTGGCTGGCTTGTACATAAAAGGTGTGCTCACAACCAGTTCCTTTCTAATCTCCAAGAACTGGCTGGCCTGGGAGGGGCAGTCTCTCCCAGAATTGTTCATCGTCCAAATGCCAGAGCACCAAGAATACAGAAAATAAGAAAACAGTTCATCTAATTGGCCCCGTGATGCATGGATGCCAAAGAAACAGGGACAAGAATCCAAGGAAGCACAGTCCAT
Source organism: Macrotus californicus (assembly GCA_007922815.1). Classification (NCBI taxonomy): domain Eukaryota; kingdom Metazoa; phylum Chordata; class Mammalia; order Chiroptera; family Phyllostomidae; genus Macrotus; species Macrotus californicus. The sequence continues at coordinate 101,669 of VMDR010000540.1, forward strand.
AGAGGCTGTTGTGGTGAACTACGACTGAGCTACAACCCACCCCAAACTTAGCGGCTTGGAACAGCAACCCTGTTATCTATGATTTGGGCAAGGTTGGCCGAGATAGCCTATTTCTGTCCGTTCCACATGGTGTTGCCTCGGCTTGAGTCACCGAGGCTTTTATCCAAGGTGGCTGCCCATGCATGTGTCTGACCACTGGGGACTGTCTGGCCCCCTTCCTTCAGGTGTTCTCTGCAGCAGCATAGCCAGACCTCTTTCCAGGGTGGTTTAGGTCTCCACAGGACAAAAGAGGAAGATTCCAGGTCTCTGAAGGCTTCAGCCTGGAACTGGCACAGTCTCACTTCTGCCGCATTGGTCGGAGCCAGCCACGGGGCCAGCCAAGGGGGAGCAGGCTGAGCCCCAGGAGAAGAGGCACTGCAGGTGCCAGAAGGGGTGAGGGTGAGGGGTGGGTGGCTGCCTTGGCAAAGCAGCACATCAGCACTATGACCACGGGCACAGGACCACCGAGGAGAAATAGGTTCTGTCTTAATGTGTAGAGGGTACAAGTCCTGCAGGGCCACAGGCTCTAATACAGGAAACTGTTTCCGTGTCTCCAACACCTCAGCAGCCAGCCCCTGGGAGCAGCGTGGTGTGGCAGCAGGGAAAGCTCAGGCTTTGGAGACACGCAGCCTTGAATTTGAATCCTTCTCTGGCCCCGGTCCCGCACTTGCCTTCTCCAAGAAGCCCCATGGCTCCCTCCATCCTTGCAATCAGGTCTCTGCTCAGGCTCCCCCCCACAAACTGGCCTTTTCTGACCACCCAAGTGAAGCACACCTTCCTGCCTTTATCCTCATCCCTCTTATGACCGCCTCGCCGTATCATTCATCGCCTGGCTCTACCAGAAGTAAGGGTGAGGAGAGCTGGGCTTTGTTTTCTTTACCGTTGCATCCTAAGAGCCTTTTAGAGTGACTGGCACATAGTAGGCATTCAGCATACATGTGAGCAATTGGCTCACATGATTGTGGAGACTGGCAAGTCCAAAACCACAGTGAAGGCCTGCCGACTGTGGACCCAGGGGAGTGGATGGTGCAGATGAAGTTCCAAAGGCGTCTGCTGGAGAATTCTTTCTTGCTCAGGAAGGCTGGTCTTTTCGTTCTGTTCAGGCCTTCCGTGGATTGAGTGAGACCCATGCACGTTACAGAGGGCAACCTGCTTTACTCAAGACCACCAGCTTTGGTGTTCATCTCACCCAAAAGCACCCTCGTGGAAACACCCAGAGGATTTGACTAACTATGTAGGCACCCACGGCCCAGCCAGGCTGACACATTAAATTAGCCATCGCAGGATATATGTGCTGAACGAATAAGAAGATGTGTCTGAGCCTCTGATCTCGCACCTATAAAACAGGGCTAACAATGCCCAGATCTCAAGGTTGTTGGGAGGAATAACCCAGATGCTAGGTGGGAAGGCAGCCAGCGCAGCACCTGTGCCCCAGGGGACCCTCAGCTGACAACATGCCCATCCCCTCACTGACCCCCCTCAGAGAAGAGCTTTGAAGACCCCCCCACCCCATCTTGAGTGTCTGGGTTCAGTTGCGTGTTGCTCTGCTGAGGACGCTTGCCTGCTGCTCAGGCGGTGCCACCCCCAGCGATGACATTCAACAGGTGCTGCCTCTGTTTGCCTAAAACATTTCAGCTGGGGCGGCAACACTCCTCGCGGGAGGAACACTTTGTCTGCATCTGACACCAAGTGTGAGCCGGGGCTTCGGAGTCCTCACCCAGAGAGTGTGTGGTAATTAGTATAATTATTAGGATGGTTAATGAAGCTGGGAACCGCACATCAAATGCACATTTCCACAAAACCTTCTTTAAACATAGTGGGTGGGGAAGTTTGCCTGCTCGGCTTTCTCCTCTCCTTAGAATCTCAGGGTCTGAACTCAACACACGGGAAAATGCACTCACCAAATTTCCCCCCAACTCTTGGTCTCCTGACAGGTGTCAGTGGCATCCCCGTGCTCATCTGCGACTTCCTCACCATCCCTGTCTGGTTGGCAACCAAGGCCTCCTGCTCCCTGATTCACCGCCACCTGGCCAGGTGAGGTACCCACATTCTTCACCCCCAGCCTGTCTCTTCCTGGTCACTTTTTTCTTAGGCTGGGATTGCCAGAGCAGGTCCCAACATGAAGACTCCTGTGACAGTGATGTACTTAGGAAGTGTTCCCAAGAAAAACCAGTGGGCTGCAGAGACGAGACTGGGAAGGGAAAGGAAAGGAAGGGGAGGCGGCTGAGTCCTACAGAGGGTAACTTTGGTTAAGTGAGGGTAGAGGGGGTAGCTGGAGTGTTTGTCTCCAGCACCCTCCGTCAAAGGTCATGCCATGGGTCCCCTACCGCATGCTGGGGTACCCTGGGTGCCATGGGGTGTCTTAACCTTGAGGGTGACACAGCTATAGTGGTCGGACACCACACTCGAAATAGTTCACAGTTTCAACATTAGATTGCCCACATTCCTTTGGATGGTGTCACATCTGTGAGACTGGGTGTGAGGTGGCAGCTGTGACTAAAAGCAAACACTGTGTGAAAGTCAAGGTGGGAAAGGACAGGAGGGCGCTGCTGTGCCTCTGCTTCTAAGAACTGCAGAGCTGTGCAGCACTCGGCAAGCACACAGGTCCCATGCATAAGAATTGTGGTTGCTTCTACATGAAACAGGAATGTTATTTGATGCTTTAATTCTTATGTATTTTTAAACAGCTGCTAAATCTGTGAGGACACAAATGCTCATTACCTCACCGCTTAATACATGGAGCTGTTAGGTATTTCTTCTGGCCTGGGAGTAAGTGTGAAAAAATCACTGAGACAGATTCATACATGGAAAGTTCTGGGACCTCTGGGTTAAGGGCTGTCGCTGGGAGGACGGACATGTCCAGGTCCCTCTTGGCTCTCTGTGCCACAGGCCCAGGGCCTCATGCAGCCAGCCCGAGGGCAGCCCCCAGCAACGATGCTGGTGTGGGCTCCTGGGATGAAGGCCCTCTAGGAGCCAGGGTGGGTGACAAGTGGCAGAGGGATCCGAGCAGATTCGTGCAGATGAGGGTTCTGCTCCGTGAGTGCTTCTCAAACCGCTGTGTGCACACGAATCCCCTGTGGGTCTCGTTAAAGGCAGATTCTGGTCGGGAGTCAGGGGTGGGGCCTGAGAGTCTGCATTTTTAACACGCTCTCAGGGGAGGTGCTGCTGCTGGTCTGTGACTCCCACTTGCAGTAGCAGGAGCTATGCCATCTGCCTCTGGCATCACTTGGTAAACTTCCCACGGGCACACATTCCCTGGTTTACCCCATGGACTCTAAGCTAGGAAGGATGCTGTGGGGTTTTTGTGGAAGCCCCAGCACTGGGTGGCTCTGAGCCCCGTTCAGAGTGAGCGATCAGACGGTGAGTGATGGCGAAGCCCCTCCTCCGAGGCATCCTGCTTCCCAGCTGCCCTGTGCTCTCCTAGAATTTCGGGCTTGTGGCCCCGGATATTGACTCATGGGGGGAGATGGAATTGAAGGGAGACAAAAAGACAGATGGAGCTCACTCACCGCACACCGTCAAGCATCAGTACCAGGATGTGGGCCTCCTGGGACCTGGACACTTGGGGCCTGGGAAGGCTCTCAGACATAATGGTGGTCCACCCCCTTTTTATATGTGCAGGGAATTTGAGGTCCAGAGACGAGCAAGTCAGCATCAGGGCTGAGGCTGGAACTTGGGACCTCAGCGCCCACACCCAGGACACTGTTCCCTATGATTGTCATGTCCAGTTAAGGGAATCTCGAGCTCTAGAAGTTGGAAGTAAACTGCCCCAGATATTAGTAGTGTTGCCCCCGACTTATGTTCCAGATGTTGGAACCCTGCATGAAATATTGTGAGATATGCGGCCCCCAAATACAGGAGGTGAGCTGTGGGGGTCACGCACATACAGACCCTGGGGTGAGAGAAGAGTTTCAGTTGGCCCTGGTGCACAGTGCTGGCTCTGACTCTGGTGGAGGACACTGGCTCCCACTCCCTGGCTCTCCTCCTGGTCAAGTCGAAGTTCCACACGAGATGCACCAGGCAACCTGGGCCCACTTCCCTCCTGAAGGCTGCTAACTCTTTCAGGCTCCTTCATCTGTGCCCGCACCATCCGTGAGCCTCGAGCTCAGGCTGTACACATGCAGAGGGAACAGAGGACTGGGTTTTGGCGTCTGAAGGATCCGGGTCTGATCCTGGCTTCTCCTCTCAACTAGCTGTGCATGCAGATTTTAATATTGTTCCCATTTCTTTACTCCTACTACTAAAGCTGTGTATCCACATCCTTTGCAATGAGACCTTGCCATAGCTCCCAGTGGAAGAGATGAAATATATTTCCTCTCCCATCGATGCAGGCGTTGGCCATAAGGCTTAGTTGTGCTAACAGGCTGTTAGGTATTTGCATGTGATGGCTCTTCTACCATCTGCCATAATGGGCATGTGCTCCAGGTAACCACTGGTCCCAGGAGAATGAGAAGACTCCTGAAATAGACTGATCCTCAGCTTGGAACCAAGCCCAGCAGAGCCACAGCAGTCCGGGAGAAGTGAATGCTTGTTGTCATCTACTGAGTTTTTGGATTATTTGTTACATAGCATTATGCCACAATAGCTGACTAATGGACTATGGGACCTTTGGCTAGTTACCTGTGAATCTCTGTGGGATGCAGTTTCCTATCTATAAAAAATGGGCACTATCACTTACCTTGAAGCCCTGGTGTGATGGTTTAATGGACTATGACATGAGTAAAGCACATGGCATCATGCCTGCTCCAGAGGAGGCTCTCCATAAATGGTGATTTTAAAAGAGGAAAGGGTCTTTCCATGAGAGCTGCATTCGACAAAACGCTATTGGGTGCACCCTGGGTTTAAATCCTGTTCCTATTACGCAGTTCATATTAGGCTCAGACAGGTCTTTGGGTAGAAACCTAGGCTAGGGTTGGGGTGGAGGGGAAGTTTGGAACCTCCTCTCTTAAATCTCAAACATCAACTTCATAACTGAATCTACATCCTCTCTTCTTGACCATGGATGGACTTTCTCTCTTATGCGTTTCTTGGCAACAAAAGCAACTTTCCCAATCTCTTGTCCTTTCAGTGCATCAGTGGAGGGTGTGATACTGGGGACCCAGAGGACTCTCCAGACTCCCGGGTGCTCCTGCTTTTCCTGCTGGCATGTGCCTCCAGACCTGGGCCCCTGGGCCATGCTAAGTCGAGCTCTTCTCCTGGTAAATCTGGTTGTTCCACGGGTGACTCAGTTCAAGAGTTTGCAGAAGCGAGGAGGGTGCTCTCACAGTGGTCCGATGACCCATGGACACATCTGGGCCCTTGTTCTGGCCATTCTTCCAATGTTTGTGAGCAAAGGGGGTTGGAAGTTGGTTTCAGCTGGACGCCTGAATTCTTTGGCCACCTGCTGACCTCCGTGATGCCACCGGCTGGGTCAGGTAGGAGGGGTGCTGCTGATATGAGTTGGGTCAGAGGTTGGAAGTGAGGTCTGAGTGATGTCCAGGCTTTTAGGGGGTGGGGTGCTAAATGAGGGTGCGGATGGACTGCGGCAGGGGGAAGTAGTGGTCAGTGGCACTAGAAGCAGATCATCTGTGTCAGAGAGAACTTTGTTTTCCCAAAAATAAAGCTACAATAATAATATATATAAAATAAAAAAACAAAAAAGTGAGTGTATTATTACCCAGAAATGACCACTGTTACCACTTCGGTGAACATGGTTCCAGGATATGTTTCTTTATTCGTGCATGTGCGTGTGCGTGTGTGCAACACATTGCTACCTACAACCCCAGCTGCTTCCTAAGGACAGTGGCTTCTGTTTTGGGAGAAGCCCACTGTGAGCTAACCCCCAGCCTCTCAGTGGGTTTGGATACACACCAGGTGACCTAGATCCGAATTTGGGGGTGGGGGCAGCGAAGGAGTGAATTGCTCTGCTTCATAAAGTGCAAAGAGCTTGGTGCTCCTGGGGCCAATCGAGAGCTAGTGAGAGCAGTAGAGCTGAAAATAGAAAGAAAAATAAAGGAGCGAAGCACACCTGACAGGAGGCTGGAGCCCCGAGCGTGGGAGTGGCTAAGGTGCTTTTGAAAAATGGGGACACCTAATTACCGAGGTTCAGTTGCTTGCTTTGTTGCTGTGAAAAGCCTTCACAGGCTTCCGTAAGCCTTAACTACACACACAGCTCTGGTGTGTGTGCCAGCGGCGGGGACAGCAAGGAGAGGCTTGAATCCAGTCTGAGCTGCCATGGTGTGGGACCCAGGAGGGACAGTAAGATGATCCCGACCTTGAGCTAATTCAGCAAAAGGAGGAGGGTGGGGAGGGAGCAAGTGGGTGATGGAGGATCCAGATCTGATCATGTAAACAAATGTCCTTTGGGAATTCACAGAAGTATTGGGGTATATTGGGATCAGGCATTCCTCGGTTCATGGGTGGGGGTTCAAGCCAACCTTCTCTAGATGTGAAGCTGCAGGTTGGCCCTAGACACCTGGGATATACATTTAGGTTTCATTTAAATGGGATTTTTGCTTCTATTGTTTTCATCTTTTCTACTCAGCCCTATGTCCTGTACATCATGATCTGCCATTAAGTGTATACCTAACTCACTCTACTTAATGTCTGGGTGGTACACTCTCGGGGAGAAATTACCAGTGTGAGTGGCTACTCCCTTCCTGATAGGCATTTGGGTTACTTCCAATACTTCTCTTTACCTCTCTCTATACCTTCATTCACCTATTGATGTAGCCACTTAAAAAATTCATCCCAGGTTAGAATACCAAAAACCAAAAATCACATTGTTGATTTTTTTTTTTTCATTCTGAAGGCAATACCAACATGCCCGGCCGGCCTCTGCTGTTACAGACGGTGGTGACAATTTTAATAGAAATGATCTGATCCCTTTGGCTGTTGATGGTGCCACAGCCTCTCAGCAGTGACACTCCCTTAGGCTGGGAGAAGCAAAGAAACACAAAACCAGTCCTGCCCCTGACTTTGACATTGGAACAGGTCCTATTTGGGTCTTTAGCCCGTAGTTCACAATGCAAACCTGTGACCACTGCTGGGAACAGGGCAAAGTCTACTGAGGAAAACGGGTTTCGTGTCTCTGAGAAGCTCACCAGTTTGGGTGAGAAGTTGCCACTTGGGCCGTTGTCCATCGCGGGGAACCAGAGTGGGAAGCCCCCTCCTTAGAGGTTGTTTGGTCTGGTGTCTTTATTTTACAGATGGGAAAATGGAGGCCCAGGATCACACAGTTTGCAAGAAAATATAAAACCTAAAGCGATTCTTAGTGTTTTCCATATGTTTCAAATCTAACGTGTAATAACAACCTTGTGAGGCAGGCATCTTTCGTGCCCATCTTTCAGCTGTACAAACAGGGCGAGAGGGAGAGAGGGGACCTGACCCCCACAGTCTGAATTCGCTGCAGGACCGCTGCTGCTCACAGCCAGGAGAGGCCCGTGTCTCTGCGCCCAGTTGTCCGCTTTGTCCTGTCATCAGGAGGCTCTCGGGCAGTGCTGCCCGTGCGACAGGGCTCTTGGACTCTCTGTCCAAGTGTCTGTCTGTCACCGCTATGTGCTTGAAGGGACATTGTAGGTGGACTGCGCAAATGAATAATTCAATAAAAGCGGATAATTTCCATGGCAACCTTGCCAGCACGTGACCCTCTCCGCTGCCTCCAAGAACTGGGTTCTCCCTCATAAAGAGACGCATTTGTCAGACTACACGGAGCGGACAAGGAGGACACTTTCTTTAAGGGAGCTGAAACGAAACTGGGTCGACTGACGGCAGCAGGGCCAGGCTCGTAGGAGCCTTGTTTAAACACAGCGTGGGCGGGGTGGGTGTGCAAGGCCCGGAGCACCTGTGGTGCTGCCAGGAGGACCGCCTTTCTGCAAGGTGAGGGCATGAGGATCGGGTCTGCAGAGCCCCCGAATCTGGGGCAAAGAAAGTGCCAATTCCTCTGCTCCTCCACAGTTTACCAAGGACAGCCAGGCACGAAGTTGCAGAGCCTTTTAGTTATTTTTTTGTGGTGAGAAAAAGAAACTGAGACCCAGAAAGTCACCCCTGGTAGCTTTGGCTGAGATCACTTAGCTGGTTAGAGACAAGATTGGGCTCAAGAGAGGTGGTCTTTCTGCTGTGACCTGATGCTCTGTATAAGCCCAGGGACGTGATAGGGATGTTGAACTCCCAAAGTGGGGGGGCTAACCCATGCCGTTCACTTTTTCTCTGTCTTCTTATTTAAACCAACAATTCACACTAAGGGGCTGGATTAGGTTGGGGACAATTGGGATCTTGTCTGGGGCTTCACTTGGGAGACCAGTCAGAATTCAATCAGGAGTAAAGGCATAAATTTGGGGCAGAATTGAAGGATTAGGCTGAGATGAGAGTTGGAACAAGACTGAGACTCAGACAACAATCAAGGTCGAGATCGAGGCCAGGGTCAGGGCTGGACCTGGGACTGGTAGGATCAAGGCTCAGCCTGTCCTGGAGGAATGAGAATCTTCTCTACGTAGAACTTGCTGGAAGTACTTGGGTAGCCAACTGTGGAGGACTGAAACCCAGGCTGAAGGTGGGAAGGGCCGGCCAGGGTGGACACACTACGGGTGGGACCGGTTGAACAGAGTCACGTGGCAGCCCTCAGGGGGCCTGCCAGAGTCAGAGGAGAGCAGGAACATATCCCATGGCTGCAAGCGAAGGAGAGGTGGTCACGCGATAACACAGAGTCAGGAATAAAGGACCCAGAAGCAGGAAGGGAATGAGGGTGTAAGTTCAGATGAATGTGTTCTAGTGGCTTCAAGAGATGGGGCGGGGTCAGGAGAAGGACAGCTGGAAAGACCTGGACCGGAGACCTCTTTAGGGTTGAGCCTTTCTCCTGGTCCCAGAGTCAGAGGGGAGGCACTTAAGACACAGTAGACCTGAGCCTCCCACCTCCAAGGCCAAGAGCACTTACCTCTCTCTAAAAAGGTAAAGTACTCACTGGGCTTAATTCCTTCTGGGATTCTGCAAACCTTCTCTACCCCACTCATTCCAACCAGTACCGTCCCTACCCATTCCCCACCCCAGCAGCCCTGGGGTGCTCACTCTCCTCCAGAAGTCAGCACTTCTTCCAGACACTTCCCTCCTCTTTGCCAGATTTGTGGATTTTGGGGTGCTTGAGGCCCTGATCAAAGAACAAGGTAAACAAGATCCTGTTACCCTGGGCTCTTTGTGAACTATAAAGGGGCTGTGGAGTTGATGGTTTGCTTGGATTCTGCAATGAACAGAACTGGGTTTAGGGCTTGGTTCCACAAGCCCATTGGCTGCGGGGCTATTGCCAGCCCATGGAGACATTAATGCAAATTAAAAACAAAAAGCAAAATACCACTGTTTCTTTTTTTAAAAGACCTCATTTATTTATTTTTAGAGAGAGAGGAAGAGAAGGAGAAAGAGAGGGAGAGAAACGTCAGTGTGAGAGAGGAACATCGACTTGCTGCCTCTCAAACCCACCCCATCAGGGGGCTGGAAACCCAGGCATGTGTCCTGACTGGGAATTGAACAGGCAACCTTTTGCTTTGTGGTGCGACACCCAATCAACTGAGCCATACCAGTCAGGGTAGCACTGTTTCTTCAAGTTAAAAAATAATGAGGGTAAGAACAAACAATTTAAGGCATAACCAGAGCCACCTTGCATGGCAAGGAAATGGGGAGCAGGGGGTGATTCTCTCTAGTTATGTCAGAAGACCAACCATGGACAGCCCTGCTTGAGGCCCCTAAATGTGCAAGGAGGGAGAGGCAAGGGGAAGTGAGTCAGAGGGTGCAGTGGGGGCAGGTATGGGCAGGGGTGGGCGAGGATTCTGGGGTTTAACTGGTAGCATTGGCTTGAATTCTCATAAACAGTGCTCTCTTAGTTCAGATTAATTTTCACACCTTGAGGACAAAGCACATGAACCGGTATGAGATGCCTCTTTTGCATCACTTTCAGACCTCCTGGCCTTATCTGTTTGTCATTTCAGCCTCTGCTCTGCTGGGTGACTCCATGAAGGCTCTGGGCAGCTTTGTACTTTGCAGCTTAGCAGGACTTCCCCTCAGTCCACACCCCCAAGTCTCATCTGCTTTCCCAGGTTGAGGGAATCCACCCGACTACGACCTAGAAGTGAGGGAATATGCCAACCCCTACTTTGACCAACAGGGGCCCAGAGCCTTGGAAAAGTGCTTCTTCCGTTTTCATTGCCCCACTTCCCCCAGAGGCAGTTCAGAGACACATCTCACAGCTTCTCCGTGACTCCTTTGAGTCAAGCAACTGATCTTCCGAAAGGGTGGCTGAGCAGACGGCGTATCCCCCTCTCAGCCTTTCCTCCTCCTCTTCATCCTCTTCAGGGTGGGCTGCGTCATGGCCCCCGAAGGTATTCAGGTCCTGATTCTGAAACCTGTGACTGTTCCCTTATGGCCAAAGTGGTTTTGCAGATGTGATCGGGTTAAGGATCTTGAAGTGGGGAGATTATCCTGGAATATCTGGCTCTAAAGGTATTCACCACATCCTTATAAGAGGGGGGCAGAGGGAGAGTTGATTGCAGAAGGAGGCAAGGTGAGGACTGAAGCAAGATGCGATTCTGATGAAGGGAGAGGCCATGAGCCCAGAGATACATGGGATGCAGGTAGACTCTAGAAGTTGGAAAAGCCCGGAAATGGATTCTTCCCTAGAGCCTTTAGAGAGAGTATAGTCCTGCTGACACCTTGATTTTGGCTCAGGGAAACTGACTTTGGTCACCTGGCCCCCAGAACTGCAAGAGAACAAATGAGTGTTGTTTTAAGCCCCCAAGTCTGTGGTCATTTGTTACAGTAACCACAGGATCCCTCTAGTCTCCCACTGTGCTCTGTAGCCTCACACTCCTCAATAATACGTTCACACATAAGGGTAAGACACCATGTGATTAGGCATCAAACCCCAGCTGCATGCACAGTTTTGTAAAAACTATGAGTCCTGCTCACAGTTTGTAGATACTGGTAAGTACCTGCCTCATCCCCCCAGACAGGCAATCCTAGCTGACTCAGAGTCTTCTATAGGATGGGAATCGGGCCCCTGAGAGCCAGAGCAGTGAGAGAGGCAACCTCAAGGGAATATCTGGAGTGTGGTCAGGACCTGGTGTAGCCACTCTCCTGCATCAGTGAATGTGTGAGTTCTTGTGCCTGGCAGGGTGTCTGGGTGGGCTAATGAAGGACTGGTGATTTGAAGACTTGCCTGGGAGGGCTGGAAGCCCTGTGCCCACTATTTGCTCTCGTATAAGTTAGTATTTGTCAACAAAGTAAATGTTATCTTCTTTTTTAAAAAAGATTTTATTTATTTTTAGAGAGAGGGGAAGGGAGGGGGAAAGGGAGGGAGAAACATCAATGTGTGGTTGCCTCTCACACACCCGCTTTGGGGGACCTGGCCCGAAACCCAGGCATGTGCTCTGACTGGGAATCGACCCTTTGGTTCACAGGCCAGCGCTCAATCCACTGAGCCACAGCAACCAGGGCTCTTACCTATAGCTTCGTCATGCAGTGCACAACCTGCCCTCGTGAGCTGTTTGATCTCGGACAAAGCCTCTTACCTCTTTAAGCCTCTATTTCTTCTGTAAAACGGGAATAATCAGAGCACCTCCCTCAGAATATTACCCTGAGGACTTGATGAGATAACTCATGGGGGCTATGGAATAGACACTTAATAGACGGCAGTGTTGCCTGTGGTTGCCGTTACCATTATTTTCACAAAGGTGATGTAGGCACCTCACGGAACCCTTCTCTTCAACATTCCTACACCGTTACTTAGCTCTTTGATGAGATAAACTCCCTCAATATCCAAAGCTGCTCGTTGGACATTATAGGCCTCAGGTTTCTCCCTGTTTCCAAGATAAAGCCGCAGACCTGGAGTATTACTAAAGGGATGACACATGTAGCCAACCCGGGGGCCAAGGGGCCAGCAGGCAGCTTTTGGAAAGCAAGGTTAGAAGCATCAGGCAAATAAGAGAACAGAATTAGGCTCATTACCACATATGAGCGTCACCTGCTCCTTTCAACAGATGAGAGAAGAGAGCCTCAGAAGAGTTCAGTGGCTTGCCCACGGTCACCCAGCCAGCTAGTTGCACAGCCACCATTCTAACTGGGACCTCCTGATTGCAAGCCCGTAGCTCTTTCCTCCACACCTTCCTAGGCTTTTACGTGAAAGAGGAGGTCTTGCGGTGTTCTGTGACCCAGTTTCCAAGGAGGAAGTGGTTACCCCTCACCACCACCAAGCAATTCTCTGGCGCCAGCGAGGTGCGTGAGAATGCAGCTCAGTTCAGGCACTGACTACCCAGAGACAGCATCAGATCCCACAGGTGAGGGGTCTGCCCTACAAGACTGCCCCCACTTCAGATACCAGTCTCGAGTCCTGGCTGTTACCTGGGCTTCTGGCCAGCTGGTTAAAAATCGGAGGTTTCCACGACCCCCTCCTCGGGATTGATTAACTTGCTAGAGCTGCTCACAAAGCGTGGAGAAACATTTTCCTAGCTAGATCACCAGTTTATTATAAAAGGATATAACTCAGGAGCAGCCAGACGGGAGAGCTGCCTGGGCAGGGTGCGTGGGAAGGGCTCAGAGCTTCCCTGTGTCTCTCTGAGGGCACCACTCGTCCCAAATTTCCATGTGCTCACCAACCTGAAAGCTCCCTAAACTCCATTTTGGGGGGCTTATGGAGGCTTTATTAGACACAATGGGTTAAATCATTGGCCCCTCTCTCCTCTCTGGAGGTCAGAGGTCAGAAGCAAGGGGCCAAGGGGTGGGTGGCGTGCTAGAACTTCTAACCCTCTAATCACATGGCTAGCTCCTTTGGCAACGTGCTCCTATCCTCAGGTAAGGTCCAAAACTCACCTTATTAACGTAACAAAAGACACCTTTATTGATTTCTTTTTTTTTATCATTTTTTAAATTAATGTTCAAATACAGTTGTCTCCATTTCCCACCATCACTAACCCCTGCCCCACCCACCCCCACCTCCCATCTCTCCCCACCTCAATCCTACCCTCCTTTGGCTTTGTCCATGGGTCCTTTGTATATGTTCTTTGATTTCATCACTTAGGAAATTCCTAGAGTTTTGGGAGCTGTGATCCAGGAAAAGCTGGCACAGACCAAATATATTATGAGAAATATATATTTAATCATTTGAGTGACCAAATATATATATATATATATTTTATAAATTACAATATTGTAGGAGGGAAAGCAGGAGGGAAGGAGGCTGGGAGCTGCCCCAGTGGAGGGGCACCCACTTCAGCCCTTTGGACGACAGCCACACGAGCACAGAAGGAAGTGACGGTCTGTGAGGGTGGTCTCTCGTTTTCCAGTTCGACTCTGTCTGCCAGCAGCAAATACCATCATTTCAGGCCGTGGGAGAACTGCTGCTTTCAGGACCCTTTGTCACATCGATGTAAATCTCCCACAATTTCCTGCTGCCCTGGCAAAGCATCCCTTTAAATTACATTACATACCCGTTCCCACGCTCGTCCTGGGCATGTATGTTTTATTTGACAGCGGCCATCAAACATGCTCTGATTTGATTTGGGGCCTTTGCAGCCATTAAGAATAGGTTTTTTTCCTCTTGCATCCCTTCATGAGTCAGCTCACCAGACTGGGATAATAATAATAATAATGAAAATAGTAATAACCAATATCGGCTGACTGCTGACTCTGTGCCCAGCACTCTGCTGATCTCTTTACCCAGTATTTCACTTAATGATGATAATCACTCCATGAGGTCGATGCTATCATTATTCCCATTTTATGATTGTAGAAGTGGAGGCTCGGAAAAGTTCAAAGATAGAGCTGGGCCTCCAGTGAATGCTCTGCAACTCCAGATGTCCATTTGCTTAATATGCTGCTTCTGTCCCCCAGGAACGGGGCTCTTGGAACCCTGTGCTAATGTCACCTGACTGACAACCTCGGGCCTAAAGACCAGGCCTGCGTTCAAATCCCAGCTGCACTCAGGGCATGCAGTCAAGAGGCTCCAGTCCTGAAGGCCTGCACCCCAGTAGGCCTTAGACAGTGGTTCTCAACCAGAGGGGAGTTTGTCTCCCAATTTTGGCAAGAGGGAGACAATTTTCTTTTTCATGATTTTGGGTAGGGGGCCTACTGGGATCTGGTGAGGAGAGAGAGGCCAAGGACATTGCTCAAATCCTGTAGCGCACAGGGCAGCCCTGACAAGAAAGAACTATAGATTCCAAATGTCAGTGGCGTTGAATTTGGGAAGCCCTGGCCTATGGGCAGCGCTGGAGACAGGGTGTGATCGGAACAGGTGCGATCAAATATTCTGCAGACCTGCAATGATAACAAGTGCTTTTCTTGTGTTTCCTGTGTTCCAGGCCCAGCTCTGAGCACTCTCCTGGGTCCACTCACCCACTCCTTTAACTCCCAAACAACTCTGGGAGGAAAGGATTATTTTTAGCATCTTCACTTCATAGAGCAAGAAGTGGAGGGGTGAGAGGCTAGGCTGTTTGTCCCAAATAACACAGCTCATGAGTTGCAGAGCTGGGATTAGAACCAGGCGGCCTGGCCCTGGCCCCAGCTCCCAGCTGCTCCTCTACCTGCCTCTGAGAGTTGCAGAGCCCAGACTTTGGAGCTGCTCTGGACCAAGTTCAAGCCCTGGCTCTGACACTTCATATCCATATGACATCAACAAGTTGTCAACTGTTCTGAGACTGTTTCCTTAACTGTGTACTAGGGATCCTGTGTTTGTTTCCTAGGGCTGCCATACAAATGACCATAAGCACGGCAGGTGATAACAACTGAAATGTCTTCCCTCACAGTCCCGAAGACCAGAAATCCAAAGTCAATGTGTTGGAAGGGCTGTGCTTTCTCAGAAGACTCTAGGGGAGACTCCTTCCTTTTCTCTTTCCACTGCTGGTGGGTCTGGGCATTCCTTGGTTTGTGGCTTCATCATTACAATCTCTGCCTTCATCTTCCACATACTTCTCCTTTGTGTGTCTTCTCTTATGTCTCTTAAAATAAGAACACTTGCCATTGGATTTAGGGATAATCCAGCATGACCTCATGTTCAGATACTTAATTTAATTACATATACCAGAGCCAGTCCATCCCCCCCACCCCAAATAAGGTCACATTCACAAGTTCTGGGGATTAGGATGCAAACACCTTTCAGGGGTGGGGGTGAGGCTCACAATCCAACCCACCATGCCTCCATCATTGAATGGGATTATAATGTAAAAGCACCAATCACTGTGGATAATAAATCACAGATGACTTTGGGAGGCATAGGACTTAGCATGTGGTAGGGACTTGGAAATTACTGTGGAAGAAACTGCAAGAATGCTATAACTACACCCTACCCCAGTGGAGTGACGATATTCCTTGTGGTTTTATTCAGTGGGTCCTGATTGTTTAATTCTGTTTGTGGTCTCTTGCTTCAAGCTGAGTGTCTAAGGTTCCAAGTTCATGTGGCTTCTTCATGTTTGCCCTGGCCCTGTCTACTTATATCTGCCCTAGCCCAGCACTCCACCTCCCTATGAGTGATTCCAGGACTCCAAGGTAGGCACACAGAGCCCCGAGTTTGCAGACCTGCCTTTCAATATCATCCTTAAGAGTGGTGGTCATCAGTGCCATTTACTCAACAGGCCAGTTCTCCATGCTTCTGGGCACATGGTGGGGTGGGTTGCACTTCCTGGCTCCCTTTGATGGGGTGCAGCTGTGTGACTAGTTCTACCCAATGGATTTGAATGGATATAACATGTTTCTGTTTGGGGCTGGGGCATTTAAATGCTGATACAAGAACCTGAAAAGGAGTCTTTCATACATGCAATGCTCCAGAAAGTGGCTGTCCCATCAGCTTACGTCTCAGGGGAGGAGGGTGTGAAGCAGGGTGGCTAGACAAGCCTCGATGGACAGGATGTGCTAATGAGGAACACACTTAGGTGGTCCTAAGCCATTGAGGTTCCCAGGCTGTCTGTAGCTGCAGCAGAGCCTAGCTTCTCCAGACTGACACTCCGAGGAAGGGAAAGAAGTACAGGCTGGATGGCCCCGGGAGTCAGCACAGGGGAAACACTGACCACATCAGGGACTCTGCATGCTCCCCTCCAGGCCCTTGGTGGTAAGGGCTCATGGGCCCAATGGAAACCAGTCCTTTGGGTCAGGGTGAGTCTCAGGGGACCTCAGGGAGGGAATGTGCAAAACTTGCACAAAGGATGGATCCCACAACCAGTGTGTTGTGGGCCTGATTTGACTGTGGGTTTCAAAAATAATCTTTCTAAATGCAATGTGATATCCTGGATTTGACTGGGGAACGGAGAAAGAGAAATTAGTAGAGACCCTGGAGAGATCCAAATGTAAGCCTGCACTTCAGTTTTCTACCCATGTTTAGTTTTCTACCAGTGTCTCAGTTTTGATAAATGTTCCCTGGTTGTGTAAGACGTTATTAACATCGGAGAAGCTGTGCGAAGGAAACTCTCTGCACTGTCTTTGTAATTCTTCTATAAACCTAAAATTACATCCAAATAAAAAGTTTAGAAAATAATCTCTCACTGCTTAATTGGAACGGGGATCCCTTCGGGGACGATGGAAATCTTCTGGAACTAGACAGAGGTGTAGGTCGTACCGTATCATGAAACACATTAAGTGCTAGTGAATTGCACTCTTTAAAATGGTTAATTTTATGTTATGTAAATTTTACTGCAATTTAAAAAAAAATTAATTATAGGGAGAAAACCAATAATGAGCAGTAATTAATACCACAGGTGCTTGGGATGTGCATGAGCTCAGATTTAGGGACAGCTCCAAACTTCCCTCTTTCCCATTACCTCTTCACTCTGTTCCCCTCAGTACCACCTCCCCTGCTTCTCCCCACACACTTTCCTCACCCCCAGTCCAGAAGCTGTCCCTACCCGCCTCCACCTGGCTTCCTTACCCTCCCGGCCAGTCTTGCCTACAGAGCAAAAAAAATAGCAGCAACAGTGTTGATGACTGGGCTGAAATGCACCAGTCACGGCGCCAGATATTTTACATGTATCGGTGATCTTCATGAGCTCTGTGTGTTAAATACTGTCATACCTCTATTTTGTAGCTGTAGGAACAGAGAGTTAGAAAGATGAAGCTCCTCCAGGTCACCCAGATTGTAAGCGGGAGAACTGGGATTTGAACCCATGTCATCTCATGCCACAGCCTGTGGGTAAAAGACTGCAGGGAAAGTCCCAAGGGATCATCAATGGGTATAAAAGTCCTTCTCCTAGAATGGTACAGTTAGGATCAACCAACGATAGTTTATTTCATTCACTACTTCAGTAATTCATCAAGCATTTCTTATCTGCTATGTTCCAGGCCCTGTGCTGAGTACTGGGGTTCTAGCAAGAACATGACCTTGCCCCTGACCTTGTAGAGCCTATAGTCAAGTGGGAGAGAGTGGCAATAAGTAAACATTGGGTAAGTAATGTTAAGTTGTAAACGTGCAATGAAGACATGAATCTGGTGCTACTGTGGAGAATGACGGAGGGCATCTGGGAGACCCCAGCAAAGAAGGGAGTGGGAGTTAGCCAGAGGCACAGTGGGCTGTGGGGGGGGGGGGGGGAAAGGTGAGGTCTCAAGAGAGACAACAGCCTGGGAGAAAGCCCTGGGATGGGCACACACTTGGCTCTTTTGTGAACCTGGATCAGTGGTATGGCTGGACCTGGAAAATTCCAGAAAGAGGAGGGCAAGGTAGGGGAGAAGAGGCAGACAGAGGCCATATCCTCAGAGCCTGAGAGACTGAGGTGAGGCATGGGGATACTCTGTATTTCTGCAGAAAGTTCTGGCATGAGACTGAAGGAATTTGGAAAATGCCCGAGGACAAGGCAGAGCACCTGAGTTCATGTTCCTGGTGCCTCCTTCCCTCCACCATCTGTACATAGAAAGGCTCAGGACAGGGCCCAGGGAAGGGTCCCTTTCACTAGCGGTCTCAGTGGAAGAATAAGGAGAGGGAGGGAGAAATGCGGAGGCAAGAAGACTCCCTGGCCCCTCCCCCTTGGCTGAGACAGGTGATATCATCACGAAGGGGGAACAGATTTGGAAGAGAAATAAGATGACCTCAGCGTGGGACCTCCAGACTCTGAGACACCAATGAGACACTCGGCCCTGCAGGTCCCCGGGGCTGTGGGACTGGAGCTGGAGAGAAGTGAAGGGTAGCAAGAGAGTGGAAAGGTCAACAGCCTAGAGTCATGGCTGAAGCCATGGAATGGAAAGTTTAGAGAAAGAAGCAAAATCCTATGAATTAGAAACTTGGGGAGCACCTAGTCTTTGGTGTCTGGGGGAAAGAAGGAGCTGGTAAAGGAAACTGAGGCAGCCCCTGAGGACAGGAAGGAAGGGCACCAGTCTTTGGTGCCCTAGAACACAAAGGTGATGGAGGTACCCGGTGCTTTCAGACATCACCAAGGCACAAGGGTGGATGAGGGTGCAGAACAGGCTGTAAGACTCACTCTTGGACACTGGAACACAGACGGAGGAAGCAATTCTCATGTTCTTATGGTGGTGGGACCAAGATTTCAAGGAGTGGAAGAGGAAACGGGGTGAGAAGAAATGAGGTAGGGACGGTAAGCACTCTGCAGGAGGGGGTGGCAGTTGGTTGAGAAAGGGACCTTTTGGGATGGAAGAAATCTGAGCGTGTTTGTCAGCTGAGAGGAGGCAGCTGGGGAGAGGGCCAGCCTAGGGATGAGGGTGTGGTGAGGAAAAATACGAGGAGAAGATGGTTGAGCAGGCAGAATGGCAGGGTAGGTAAGGTGCCAAAGGAGGGGCTAGATATATTGTGGGCATTGGAGGGATAGTGGATACACCACCAAAGGGCCAAAGGCTTTCAGGTCAAGTAGGACATTTGCCAGAGACAGAATCATCACCAGGCTCTGGCCGGGAGCTGGACATGTAAGTGGGGGAGTGAGAGGCTTGCTCAGTCAGCAGGTGGGTAGGTTTGAGGACTGTCCCCAGCATTCCTCTGCCATTGAGCTGTCGTCCAGAGGTCACAGAGACCGTGGAGATTGTAGAGAGTGTGGGGTATGAGGTTATGACAGTCATCACCTGAGGAGCCTGGCTTCGAGTATCTCCACTCCCTAGGAAGCAGCTGGCACAAGCAGATCCTAGCCCCTGGGTTCCCAGATCCTTCATGACCCTCTGAAAGGCCAGGGATGGGAGACCCAGAGTAAGAAGAAATGCCCAGGGGAGGGGGGAACGGAGAGGGCAGGGGGTTGGTGATGGGGCAGGGCTAGGAAAACTACATTTACTAAGTTGGGCCCTGTGCTAAATACTTCCTGTGAGTCATCCCATGTAATCCTCATAACATCTCTGCAGGGGAGATGGGAAAAGCAGTTTTCCTGAGAACAAATGGCGCAGCTGGGATTCAAACCCAGGGAAGCCAGAATCCAAAGCTCAGGGGGCATTTCCCACCATGCTGCTTCCTGGCCACTAAGGGTTCCAGCTAATAGAGCACCTTAGAGAACCTCTGTTACCTGAGATGATGGGACGTTGAATGCAGATGAGTTCTCTGTGCCTGGACAGGGCCAACTTCTCACTCAGCTGAGGGGCCGGATGAAGGAGTTCATCGCGTTCTTACTGACTGGCTTCTGGTTCCCAGAGACCAAACTGCTTGGGGAAAACTGAGGCAGTATAGCCCTTTGTCCTTCAATCACGAGGCATGCTTCCTTGGAATGTACTCATCAGGCTGGCCATGCTGGCCAACAGTGGTATCTGTCTCTCCAGGCCTGAGTGCTGGGTGGACCCAGGGTGAAGCCTGACTTCCAGGTTGAATCAGCAAAAAGGAGTTGATCCCCTTCTGATGGGATGAATGGCATTGAACACCGACAGCCTCCTCTTCTAATCACATTACCTCACCCCAGGGGGTGTTTCCTGGCCCATTATCACATGGCGAGGTTGGCTGGATCTCCATTTGTCACAGCAAACATCAGGCATATGGTAATGGTCCCGTAAAACATGCCCTGTTGGGTCTTAATGTCTATTTAATGACACCTGCTATGAAGGCTCCCATAACTGAACTTGTAATGGGAGATAAGGGGATATTAGATTTTGGAGAAGGAGAATTCTCTGAATGACAGGCTGCCTCTCCCCAGGAAGCTGATGCCTTGTGAGGTGGGGTGGGAGTGGCTGGTATGAAATCACAGGGCCTAACCACAGGAGACCTCTAATAGATGGGCTGACCCAAAGCCCTCTCTGTTCTAATGGGAAGAGTGGGGGAAGCTGAGGCCCTGAGGGAGGGGGACTGAAATGGTTCTAGTGGGGAAACTTGGAATATCAGCTTGATTTATGTTTCTTCTTACCAGCCATTGATCTATGTTCAAAACGAATGCCAAACACTCCGTTTATTATTTGGAGCAGGAAGACAAACCGAAGAGTGTGGGAGCAGGAAATACCCCAAGGGAGAGAATTTATTTCTCTCCTTCCCAAGAGTTTGAAATCTTCCTCCCCCTTCCTTCTCTCCCTCTCTTCCTTCCTCTGTTGTTCTTTCAGCATCTCTGGATTTAACCTCAGGTAAGGAGAGGTAGAGTGGATCCTAGCAGACAAAGGAAGCTTTTGGAAAGGAAAGTAGAGAAAGATTTCACTTCCCTTCCATGTCAAAATCTTATCCTTGGAATGATGGTAGAACACTTAGATCCTGATTCCTTCATTTCTTCATTCATCATAAACTGGCTTAAATGCTGAGATGCTTACTATGGCAGACAGTATTTTCCAAAGACAACTGCATGAAAGCTTTTAGCCCACTTGCTGTTCTATAATGTGGCCCCATCGAGAAGCAGATCCTAATTCTCCACTCCTTGAATCTCTGTTGGCTTGTGACTAACTTGTAACCAACTGGATGTGGTTGGATGTCACGCTATATGACTTGTGAGGCCATATGCAGCTTCTATCTGGTTTCCTGGGATACTTACTCTGGGGATACCAACTACCCTGGAAGTCTGACTAGAGACTCCAGTCAACAGCTCCTGGCTGACAGCCAGCATGAGCTGCCAGCCATGTGTGAGAGCCATCTTGCACTTGGACACGCAGCTTACTCGAGCCTTCAAGATGACTGCAGCCCCAGCTACGATGTGCCTGCAAACTGCATGAGGGAGACTCCAGGCAAGGACTGCCCAGCTGAGCCCCTTTGGGAATTCTTGACACACAAAACTGTGAGCAAATAAAATAATTGTTTTAAGCCTCTAGGTTTTGGGGTAATTTGTTACACAAGAGTAAATGGAAAACTCAGCCCTTGTACTTGACAGATTTAAATTTAACCAGAGATTGAAGACCCTTTACCACTGCCCAAACTATGACACGGTAGGTGCTTTCACATGGAAGTATATACGGGAGGTTTTCAGGCAGCCAGGGTGGAAGGACCTTCAGCAGGAAAGGTCTGACATGTGCAAGGGCAAGGAGAAATCACAGAAGGCCAACTAAAGCCCATCGTGAAACCAGGACAGGGGTTTCTGAGCTGGAGAGCAGAGTGCAATGGGGTACTTAGAACTGCTGCTCTAAGACAGTGCATCGTCCTAGGATAAGAATGAAGCCTATTAGGAAGTAAGTTAAGACATTTTCATAATTAAATCCAGCAAAAATGTATTAGAAAATAAATTGCAAAATGTACATGATTTCTCAAGATTAAATTAGAAAACTCCTTCTAATCTTGTCGAAGCCTCTGTGAAAGTACAGTTTTATAGCTCAGCGGCCCTTCGATGGAAACTTTGAGAAACTGTGTAGTTGAGGGGGTGCTCGGGAGGTTTGCGTCTGGGGTTATGATGCACCAGATCCATTTTAGGAAGATTTCTCTGGAAACAAGAGTAGAAAACAGTCTGGGGAAGGCTAAAAGCAGAGGCCTGTTCAGTGTTGGAATGTCCACAATAGAGGTTCCATGGAAAGAGAGGACAGTAAGGACAAGAAGAAGGGTCCACCTGAAAGACCTTTCAACACTAGAGTTGACAGAACTCCCACCCAACCTGCCAGGTCCCTTCCTCCAAGAAGTTTTCATCTGGTCTGAAGTGGAACCCCTCCTAAGTGGTCTGACAGCTCCTTTGTCATACCACCATCACAGTGCGTGGTCATCACATCAACACTGATAGCATTTATGAAATGCTTTCTGCATGTCAGGTACTTGTTTTCAGTTTGGAATATGTTTGTTTGTATAATACAGAAACCTACAGAAGATCAGCTTAATCAAGGACTCTTCCTCCCATATGAGCAGTCTAGAAGTAAGTGGAATAGAGCGTATGTAGGTGCCCAAGGATGTCATTTGGAAGTCAAGTTCCTTCCAGTTTCTATCTCCATTACCCCAAGCATGTAGTTTTATTCTCATGGTCTCACATTGGCTGGATGTTCCAAATATGCGTTTTTGGCAAGAAAAGAAACAGTGTATATCATGAAATTTTGTTCTTTTTTTTAAAAAAAAATCAGGAAGGGAAGCCCTCACCAAGATTTCCATCTACTTTTTACTGGCCAGAACTGAGGCATATGGTTATCATAGCTGCAAGGGAGTCTGGGGAGGTGAGTATTTTGTCAGGATGCATTGCCACCCCAACAAAGTCAGGATAGTTATTATAAGTGTATGAATGAAGAAATTGAGGGATAGAGAAGTTAAGTAATTTTTTAAATGTTACATAGTTAATAGATGGAGGAGCTGGGAATGGCATGTTTAACTATCTGTATCTCCTAGGAGGCCATAAGTGACCTGAGTGCATTCAGGGCCATATATTTGTTCTTTTACTTGTAGCGGTATATCTTCATCACCTGGCATAATATTAATGGGCTTGGTGACCAATTGGATGTTTTTTGACAACCTAATAAAAATCTTTGCTCATCTCACAGCTGGCTTCCCTGTCCTGTATCTCTCAACAATGGAAAGAGAAATCAGAAAAAGTTTCCACCCTGGCAGGTGACTCCTCTTAACCAAGATCAGCTTGGGTTTGGTGTGAGGATTTAGTTCTGCTGACTGCCAGCCCAGCCATGCTTGGCTGAGCACACCAGGACTTAACAGGGTCTGAATTGTTTCAAGGAGTGTTTTTAACAAGTTGTAAATGTATTTCACTAAGTCCCATTGCTGTATATAATTGATGCAGCTGATGAAAAGCAATCATGATCCCATGAAACATTTCTGTCTGTTTACATCTCATTTCCCATCTTCCAGAAGAATGCACAAAACACGCTTTAAAGGGAAATGTATTTGATATTGACATATGGTAAGACTGTCTTGCATTCCACTTCCTTACTGGCTCATGTGATATGTGAAAAAGGAAAAGGCAATTACTATAGATTTTATTTTTTTAAATACCCACAGATAATTGCCTTTAAGTATAAACAAGGGCATTCACAAGAATGATTATTTTATCTCCACTTAGTTTACTTTAGGATAAGAAATATAGCAGACACCTTGAGATATAATTCTTTGCTTCCATGTCTATCTCTCTGTGTTGAGGATATGAACAAATGAAAGAACAAAGGAGTAAACCTTCTGGAGAAAAAACTGAACAACCTCAAAGCAGAAGTTCCTGTTTGTAATGATGTTGAGTTCATCTAACAGTCTGTATTGTCAGTTGAACTCCAGGAGTGAGAATAGTGAACCTGAACTAGCAGGGTTGTATCAGGCAGTTAGTGCTGCGCTAATGTTATATAACAACCCCCACTCCCACCAAAAAAAACCCTCAAGGGCTTAAAACAATAAATATTTATTCTTCTAATCAGGGATCCGCTGGTTGACTGCAGCGTGGCTGATGGAGGCTGGGCCCAGCTGGGTGGCTCTGCTTCAGGCTACAGGTCAGCAGGGCCTGGCTTCAGGCACACTGTAGAATCAGATCAGCTTCACATGTGTTTCTTCTGAGGCCCAGTCTGGAGTGGCAGCATCTACCTGGCATATAATCTTCTCAGATAGTTTATTGCAGTGCAAAAAAAGAAAAAGAGAAAAGAAAAAAGAAAGGAAAAAAAAAGCAGCAAACTCAATTGCACAACATTTAATGCCTAAAGTTGTGTCATATCTACTAACATCTCATGACGCAAACCAGTCACGTGGTCAGCCCAGAAGTCAAGGAGTGGGGAGGATCACATGGCCGTGGAAAGTGTTTGCAAGTGAAATTTGTTACCAAGTACGGAAAGAACTAGAAGGAAAAGTTCGGTCTACCACAACTAACCCATATTGGTAAAGAGGAGGAAACAGGTAAACGAGATAAGCAGAGAGAAAAAATAGAAGTTGGGAGCAGATCAGTGGATAAAGAAGGGGGGAAATATCTATGATACATTTAGGATACTGAGTCAAAAATTTAGTCCCATGAAAGGGTAAGAGCCACCACAGTAGACTCTGGGCACTCCTGAGGGACAGATCTTAAGGCATCTTAAAGATCCTTCAATGTAAAATGTCACAGTAGCACATAACTTACTGTGAAAAAGTCAGTAAATAGAATTTCTTGGGAGTCATTAGGTCTGTTGGTGAGAGTAGAGACCAACAGAGTGACGTGGAGCTGTGGATGGCAAGGAGTCACTTCGATGGGTGGCGGCAGCACCAGCTGTGTGTGGCTCTTTCTCCATGCCAGGCCAGCTCACCCCTCACCCCGTGCCACCTGGCCTCTGCAGTCTGCGCCCATTTTTCTCACCTGGCTCTCAGCAGGTCTTCAATGAGTTTCTCCATGCCAAATCCAAATCCAGTGGACACCTGCCAGCCCTCTTATTTTAATTCTCTGTAGCATGTGACATGGTCAACCATTTCCTTCCTGCGATTCCACACGCCCTTGGATTCTGCTTGGTGATTCTCATTTCCATCTTTCTCCTATCTCCCTGAACATTTCTTCTCAGTGTCTCTTCTAGGCTCATTTGAACTTGCAAGCAGGAAAATGGTGGCAATGGCATTAAAGGAGAGAAGTATGTAGTAGTAAATGGTCCCAACAACTTGTGCCTTGGAAGCAACTAGCGCCTCGTGCTAACAGTGCCTGCCGTGGTATGGAATTGGGTGGATGGTGAGCTCATCACAGCCAAGGCCTCGTTAGAACAATGACCCGCCCCCTGGCCTCCAACAATGAATGCGGACAGGAGCTCAAGCCTGTATTGGCCCCACTGTCATTTCTACTTCCTTCTGAAGGAAGTTTCTGGGGTAGGCTTTTTACCCAAATCACCTGTGTCTCCCACGCAGCCCCAGCACAGGGCCTGGCAAGTAGTAGGTACGCTTTCTTAACTGCCTCAAGTTAATATTTCTTGAATATACCAAAGAGGGGAAAGCACAACCTTGAGACATAAGGTTAAAGAATAGGCTTCTCCCACTCCACAATGACCTTCAACTTACCTTTCCACACCATCTCTCACCACCCTCTACCTGCCTGCACTCCACTGAAATTGCTCCCATATTAGCCTGAGAGAGCCCACTTCTGCCTTAGCTCCTCGAAATGGCCTTTTACTTCCCCACCCTGCCTGCATCCCTTCCTTGTTCACGGTTCAGGTCAGATGCCACTTCTTCCAGGAAGCCCTTACTAATGTCCTGACAGGAAGCTACTACTTGGCCTCTGAGCTCCTGCAGCCCTTTCTCTGAAAGTCTTCTGGAGCATGTATCACTGTCCACCTTGCACTACCCTGGCTTCTGTCTGCTGCTTGTGTGCATCCCTCCCCGATTGCCAGTGCCTTGCAGTAAGGACTTTGTGTTGAGTTCGGCTCTCCCCCAGCGTTCAGCTGGTGTTGTGAATGGAGTAGATCTTCAACAAATAGCTGAGGCATAAACAAATTGGGGTGGGAGTGGCAATCTGGAAGAAATCTGATATGTTCTTCAGAAAAGAGTAAAATTTGTTTTTATTGAACCCGTCTCCTCTTTGCAGAATTATTTTGTGGTCTCTTTCATTGAGCCACTAACATTGATGAAGATGGATTACCACAGGCAAGAACCCACGTGCATGGATTACTGTGTGCTAACTATGTAATTAGCGGCTGATGTCTAGGAGGGGATTTGGTTGGTTGGATATTTCCATCAGAAAGAAAACCACATTATGATCCATAAAAAACAATGAGCAATGACAATTTCATTTTTATTGGTCATTTAAAAACGTTCACTGATAATTCTCCCATGCTTAATAAGCATATGTTTGTTTCCTTCAAAATATACTCGTAAACTTGTTGCAAAAACCAGTCTTACACAGTTGTTCATCCTCATGTCCATCATAAAATCTAAATGGAAGTCTTTCCAAGACAAAAAGTGCAGAGTTCATCGAGGGCATGTGAACAGGTGGTACAAAGGATCCTGAATCAGCAGCAGGTCTCTCCAGAGAAGCCCTAGCCAGGCCCAGTGCAAAGGGTTACATTGTCCTCAAGCCAAGGGAGTTTCCACACCAGAGAGGATTTATCCTCTGGTTTGCATTTGAATTAGAGCCGGGTGCACCCTTGAGAACAGTATCCCCTTCCCTTTTATAGATAATCAAAAGGAGGCTTTAGATCCTTTTAGGGGACTTGAACCCCAGGGCCAAGTCTAAGAGAGACACAAGGCAGGCAATAAGAGAAAATGACCCTGGCTGGCTGACTGGCTGAATGTTTGCTGGATAGATAGACGAAGCTGAATTCAGTGAGATTTTCCACATCCCACTCCTTGAGGTTCTGGTAGGGACTATGCAACCCACCACCACTGATTCCCAGTTCTTACAGAAAGAGGACCAGACTCTTGAGCTCCCAGGGAGGTGATGATAGCCTCAGACCTACTTCTCAAGTTCAGAAAGGAAAATGCTTTCATGTGTTCCCAAAACCACCGTAAGGAAATGATTTCAATCTTTCTAAGTGGAAATTAAATCCTCCATATGAAATGGGTTTGCTTTTCCTTCTTGCTCCTTTGGGCTATGCAGCTCTGTCTTCTGGTCCCCGACTGACCCCTGGCCCGAAGGTCTCCTTTCCAATCCTGTGCCAAGGCCAGAAAATCATCAAGGATGAAAATGGAGATTGTGGAGCTCATTGGCAGCCTCCCAGAGGGAGGAGCCCAGCTTTCCAGCCTGCAGGATACTCTGGTTTCTCTTCAGAAATAAGATCCATCAATTGACTAGTGCTTTGAAGTGCTGGGGTGCTGGACAAGTCTGAGTGTGAGTGTATCTGTGTGTGCATGTGTGACAAATATCTGTGTGTTCCCCTTTCTCCAGAACCCTCCCTGCGTGGGACAGACAGGTGGGGAGAAGGGCAGACAGGGAATACTCCAGGGCTTTCCCCCTCTCTCCTTTGGAGCATCAGGCAGGGTGGATATGAGCAGGCAGGTGGGCCACTCCTGCCTGAGCCCCAGGTGAAAGAGGGCTTCTCCATGAGCTACAAGTGTCTGCCATATGCTCACCAGCACCCACACCTTCTCTGGGCCTGAGAGACAGGTTATTGCTCCTACATTCTTATACCAGTAACCTCTGCTCTGCCGGTACCCGTGGTTCCCTGCGGGCAAAGCCACAGCTGCAGCCTGGCGCAACCGGCTCTCCATCTGCCTATCTCTCGTTTCTTATATCCCACTTGGCTCTCTTCTCCTCTCCAACCAATTCCTGCCCATGTGGCTCTGACACTATGTAGCAGCCTTGGAACCAGTGATTGTCCCTGTAGGATCATGTGTGGGGGTGTGGATGAGCCAGAGCCAAGTGCCTCGGCTGGCTAGGGATCGCCGTCCTGGACCCGAGGGATGAGTCGTTCTTCTCTATATCCTTTGGGAGTGTGTTTGGAACGACACTCCTGCTGTAGCTTCCACGATGTGCATTGGTGGGATTGTCCTGAGTGGGAGGAGGGCAACCACAGAATGAAGAAGAAAACACTGTCATTGCTTGGATTCTAGAAAACACCTTGCTTTAGTCAATGAGGTGGATAATTTTTCTATATTTGTGTGACTTTCCCTTATTAGTCATTTGCCCATGAATGCATCTGATTATTCATTTAGCAAACATTTAATGAGAACCTAAAGAAGCCAATGGGTCAGAGTGATTAGCTCAGGAACTGAAATCTGGTTTTCAAATCCCAGCTCCAGCATTTCCCAATCTCTTTGAACCCCCTTTCCATGGCTATTAAATAGGAGGAGTAAATATAGTATCTGTTTCATGAGACCATTCTGAGGGATTCAATAAAATCACATTTTAAGCCCTCTGTCAATGTTAGCTACTGTCACTGTTGTTGATACCGTTGTTGTTACTATTACTTTGAGCTAAATGTCCAGGGGGAGCTGGAGAAACAGTGACAAGCAGCATGGCCTCCGCCCTGCAGACAGCACTGTCCAGCTGCCAAGGCAGGTAGGAAGAGCATGAATGCCGGCTAGGAGCAGAACGATGAAAATGGAGCTGGAGGTGGGGTCCAGCGGAGAGACCCACTCATCCTGCTTCAGGGAACAGAGAAGCCTCCTTGGAGGAGGTGGATCCACTAGAGGTGGGCCTTGAAGGACATTGAAGACTTTAATAGCCAGAGAGAGGGGAGAAAGATGTTTCAAGGAAATGGACGAGTATGAGCATGGGCAAAGGACAGGTTGGCCGAATGTAAATGGAAGACGACAGTCACATGGGGGACGGTGCTATGACCTTGACTGCCAAGCCAAGTGGGCCATTTGGGGTTTATTCTATTGGCCATGGAGAGTGATTCAGCATCTTAAGCAAGGGAGCAATGGGATCCAATCATTGCCAGGGGTGCAACTTGCCATTGTAAAAGTAAATACGTTTACCCGAGACTCTGAGAAAATTGGCAAGAATAAGTGACCAGATTTTCAGCGCTTTGCCTGTGTGAGTTTGCTTCCTGCCACAGGCAAAGGGGCCAAGAATAATGATGTCACAGGGGCCATGGGATGCTTCATGTGCAAAGCAGGCAGCCAACTGGCACTTGCCGGACCATGAGGCAGAGGAGGTGAAGAAGAAGGTATTTAACACAATGCCCAACTTCCCCCAACCTGGATAGCCTCGATAGGCTTCTAGAGATCTGGGGAAATTATACATGGGAAACTGAGGTAGGTGAGACCAACCACAAGGCAAACTGAAGCCAGGTGAACCTGAGTCTGAATCTTCGTTCTGCCACTTAACTAGCTCTGTGACCTTGGAGACAAATTGTACAACTTTTCTGGGGCTCTGTTTTCCACATCCGTATAAGGGGGACTCCATTTCACAGGGTTGTGATGAGGACTCGGGGAGAGTATATGAATGTTTTGGGCATATTGCCAGGCATGCAGCTAGTGCTCATCAAAGGGCAGCTGGGAGGAGGGGCTTCAGAGACTTTGAAAAGGCTCAGCACACCAGCCTTTCCGCCCTCCTTCCCCAGCTCCCTCCCTCAGCCCTCCTCTCCAGCAGCGCCCTGCTCAGGCTGCCATCTCCCTGTCCAAGGTCTGGCTAGACAGGAACAGGAATGAAAGGAGAAGCAACCTGCCTTGGAGGGTTTAGAGTCAGATAAAACCAAACCATATCATGCATTTTTTACCACTTCTCTCCTAAGAGGGTAAAATATATATCGTAGATCTTTTTTTCCCAGGACCTTTGAAATTTTTGCTATGAACGATAAAGCACATCAATGAATTTTCCCATGAATATTTATTGAAGTAGCACTTTTAATACAAAGCCATTTGAAGAGTGAAACTCCACGGAAAATGCATTTTGTGCAGCCATTGATCTTAAAATATTTACTATGAATATGCTCATCCTAGAAATATTATGCACTGCTTTTTATTATTTGTTCTGGAAGAAATTGCAGGGATTTGGCTTAGATGGTTTTTACCGGCTGAACAGTATTGGCAGGATAAGCTTCTGGACTGCATTCAGCTTTCTTTCTTCCCAGGCCTTGGTTTATTGGTTTCTGGCAACTGTTCTACAGACGTCTCTGGGACTCACGGCAGACAATGAAGGCGGCCTGAAGATTCACCTGTAACATGTGAGTTCTAAAAACAGATTATTATAGACTCAGGAATACGGGCTAGAAGGAGCTGCGAGGTCACCTTGTCCAGTGCCTTCACTTCCACGTGAAGGTACTCTTAAAGACTGGATGCCATTTCGCAATCCACCCATTAGCCTGGGGAAGGCGGGAGAGTAGGAACTCCCACGGTCCGTGAAGATGCGGGGGAAAAAGCATTTCATACATTCTGGTGGGACTATGAATGGTTACAGATTTTTGGAGAGCAGGTCACCAATATCAATTCAAGTGAAACATCCCATACCCTTTGAATCAGCACTTTTGCTTTTGAGGCTCTGTCCTCTAAAACTGGAAGCCCTCACACACAGATAGATGTATGTGCAGCGTGATGCTTGTTGCAACCTGGTTTGTGGTGGCCCCAACAGGAGACAGCCCGGATGTCCACCAAAAGGGAAATGCGAATAAGTCACTCCCTGATTCTGCAGACTGGTAGTCTTCGAGTATTTTTGACTGTTTGTTTAATGATAACAGGCACCTCCAAAATATGAATATGGATTTGTGTCTATGAATATCCCAAGTGTAGGATAAACAAACTCAAACTGGAAATGGTAAAGAGACGAGAACAAAATCAAAGTTAGGGAGCCCCTGTGAACTCTGGTCAGGAAGACAAGGTCATTAGGTCAATGCCAGAGGCCGGCTCCACCACCAGCCTTGAGTGATGGAGAAGAATCAGAGCCTTCCACAGACGCATGGATAGTTAGCGGCAGAGCCAGTTCTAGAGCCCAAATGTCCCCAGACTCCTAGGTCTGGTGATGTCTCCCCTCCTCAGAGTCATCTCATTCTCCACAACCACGGACTGATGACCCAGAGCATGCGTTGCTCAGTGACTCGTGGGATTAGGACAGGCAAGAGGTATTAAAAAGGGGTGTTTCTGTGGGAAAATTGCAGAACAACTCACAGAGCAGAATGTGGCTTTTTAAAGGAGTGAGAATAGATGAAGGTATCTCTGGGTTATTTCATTAGTTGTTCGTCTGCAATAAAAAATTTGCCTAAAGTAGTTCACTTATGAAATTCACTGTCCAGTGTAGCTCTATGATCTGAAGGTTTGCTGGCATCCTGGACATCAGACATCCTGTCCCTGGCCCAGGGACTTGGCCTGACCCTGAGCAGTGTAGCAAAACTCAGCCCAGTGAGTACAGTAGGGGGAGGGGGTGGGTTGAGAGAGAAAGAGAGAGGCTGCTTCCTGGCAGACAGTCTTGCTGGGACCTGGAGGGGCAGGAGATGGAGCCAGATCCAGGACAATTCCTTGATCAGAGCTCAATGGCTTCAGAGATGGTCCTACTACCCTTGGCTACTGGGCTATTTGAGGAGAAAATTAAATTATAATCTTAACACACTTTGTACATCTAGAAATTTGTTATAGTAATTAAATGCTAATAAGGTATGAGAGAGTAAATGGATAGTTTCCTTAAAGATTACATTCCACCACCCAAGGTCAGGTGGGAATGATAAGTAATGTAGTGGTATAGCCAGGTCGCTCCGGCTGAATAAATGCTGTGATGAAAGCAAGGAGTCATTCAGTTCTCTATATTTGAACATCTCATTAGAATCTGTGTCATTCAAAGATGTATTGGGTGGCAAAAAGGTGACATTTAAGGTCTCTCACGGAAAGCCAAGCCTTTAATTATCTGATGGAGGTTAATGTGCCTATGGAACAGGGGAAGCCTGGGTATAACAGGAAACGATGCATTACGCTAAGAGCAGGTCTCACAAGTGAGCCCATGGGGTGGACCGCCCCACCAGGAGGTCTGGCCAGAGTTTTCCTGCCCTGGTAGTTCCCTGCCAGGATGAATGTGGGGACCAGGACAGTTTTCATTGGTATAAAGGACTAATGGCCGCAGCTGTAAGGGAGAAGACCATAGGAAATGAACCCCTACCCTCAACAGTTAACGTAGGCAGGAGCCCAGCCAACCTACAGGTCCAGAGAAACATTGTGGAGAGGCAGATGGCTGTGATGTGGCTCCGTGCAGAGGAGAGGCCACGGGCAAGCAGCAGCAGGGAGGACTGGGAGGGCCTCGGCTGGTTGGAGTGCAGTGGGCGGCTACCATAGTGGCACCTGGTGAGCCCACCTTCAGGTATAATCCCCTCCTCCAGGTGTGGGCTTGACCTAGTGACTTGCTTCTAACAAATGCACTACAGTAAGAGTGATGGGATGTGACTTCTAAGATTAGGTGACAAAAACCATAACTTCTATCTCGTGGAGATTGTCTTTAGCTCTCCTCACCTTTGCACTCTGATGAGGCAAGCCACCATGCTGGGAGACATCTTACAGAGAGGCTCACATGGCGGAGAACAGACGGCCTCAGAACCACAGTCCACCTGGACCTGGATGCTGTCAATGACCCTGGCAGTGAGCTTGGGCATGAGTCTGCTCCCAGTTGAACCTTCAGGTGAGACTGCAGCCCACTCAGCTTCTTGACTGTAGCCCTCATGAGAGTCCTTGAGCTGGAGGACCCAGTTAAGCTGTGCTGATTTTCTGACCCACAGAAGCTCTGAGTTCATGAATATTTGGTTTAAGTTGTGGCTTTAAGTTATGCCTCAGTTTTGGGTGTGATTTCTTACACGATGATGGATAATTAACGTAGGGAGCTCTGGGGTCTCTGATGATGCTGGGATGGGAGGCTCTAGGCTGCCCAATAGGCAGACCTTCCTTTCTCTGTCTCTGCATTTCTTACCCTCGCCCCATCCCACAGAAAGAAAAGACCCACCTGCACCTAACCTCACCGGTGGGGCTGGGAGAGAAACCTGCATTCATTCCTGCCTGAGCCAGGGCGTGGGAGTGGGTCTGGGGAAGAGAGCCTCCAACCTTCTTCTCTTTGCCACTTATGCAAACTCACTAGCCCTCCTCTGTCGCTCTGAGAAGAAAAAGGAGTGGAGGTCTTTATGTTATACCTTGGGGCATAAAATAAATAGGAGGTTTTTATTTAGAAGAAAAAACATTTTGCTATAGTAAGGATTATCTTTAGGGAATAAGCTGCAGAACGGAGGAGGTAGAGAAGCCCACCTACCCCAAGGCAAACCAAAGGGCGCCCACCTGCAGTGGATGCTCCCACGTGGAGCCAGGTCAAGCTCACACCACTAGACGACCTTCCTGAACAGGGCTCTTGAGGAAAGTCCTGCTGATTTTTCTCCTGTTCTCCAAGAGGCAGGAACAGATGGTTGACTAGGAACTGGTATAGTAGTTCAAAACAATTCTCCAGGGGGCTTTGGGGGCCGCCATATTTCTTCACCTTTTTTCCCTTTTAACCTGTAGCATTAAGCAGTCATGGCTGAACTCATTTCCCAAGGTTCTCAATAGGCAGCTGATGGAAAAATTCAGCAACATCCTCTCAACTCAGAGAAGAAAAGCCAGATAGTATATTTGAGGAAGGTGTTTTATTTTCCTGAAAAACTTTTAAAGACCAGGTGACTTAGGATTTTTGTGCATCCCTCCTTCTGGTTCACTCATACTCCCTGTGCCTCTTGCTTACCTGCCCCATGCTTGAGGCGGAGCTTACAGAGATAGGTGCAAGTTACAATACTGTCCCTGCCTCCGGCGGTTTAAAATCTAGTGAAGGAAAACTGTTGGTGAATTGTTTATCAAAGTTTAAAAAATGAAGAATGGAAGGAACGAACAAAAACGATCATAAGGGTATTTTATTTTGGGGGGAGCCTGGACAAAGACTGGCTTCTCAAGTGCAGTTCGGTCTATCATAATGTGTCGGTGAGGGCCCGCGTTTTGACTGGGGACAGAGATTGTTCCTT
The DNA here is from genome assembly GCA_007922815.1 of Macrotus californicus. Lineage (NCBI taxonomy): Eukaryota > Metazoa > Chordata > Mammalia > Chiroptera > Phyllostomidae > Macrotus > Macrotus californicus. The sequence continues at coordinate 135,269 of VMDR010000540.1, forward strand.
TTCACCAGATTATGTAGATGTGATAAATGGAATTTTAGAATGCCAAAGCTGGATGAGGCCTTCAACAATTTCCATTTCAAACTTTTCATTATTTTAATGAGGAAATTGAGATTCAGAGAGAGGAGGACACTTGTTCAAAGTCACACAGCGAGCAAACTATGCTTCTAGAATAAAATTCAGGTCTCTCGCTACAAGACAGTATTTTTTTTTTTTTGTGATGCTTTTAGGTCGCCTGAAGGTATCAAAGATAGACCTTGTTTTCATGATCAAGGGTCTGGTCTTCATGATCTCGGTGGATAAAGCAAGCACTTGCTCCACGTTTTCCTCCCTGAATCACATGTCTGTGATAACTTGGCTGTGCCTGAAAGCAAGGAGAGAGCCAGAGTGGATCCCAGACTGAACAAACTCTGAAAGACAGAAGAAGGAAAGATGAGGAAATTGGCACCCAGGACATTGCTGGCAGCTGTGCCTCAGAAAGCTGGGCACTCCCACCAAGAGCTGCAGTTGGGAGGGCAGGAGGTGGTCTGGGGGCGTTCGTGTGGCCATGGGTCAAGGCATCAAGCCTGGGACAGCCAGTGTGGTTGGTCCGTCTGCTATTCTCCTCCCCTCTTATGAACACACGATTGCTAACATTTTGATAAAAATGCAGACCATGAAAAAGACAGCAAAAGCAACAAACGGAAAAACTCACACCCAAGAACACAGAAGTAGTAGAATAATCAGTAGAGAACATTTACATATGTATATTTAATATCCTCAGCTATGAAGGGGCATCATCCATGAAACAAGTTTTAATCACTCAGAGGTCTTGGGAATAAAAAAACATAATTATATTTAGAAATCAACAGGTTAATTGGATAGAAGAATGCAGACAGGAAAGAGCAAATTATTGTTTTTGACTATCAAAGTGAATAATTCTCCAAGAACCCAGCACAGTGGGATTGAGAGACAGAAAGTATGTAAAAAGGGCTGAGATGAGGAAACTAGATTTTGTAGTTCCAGCGTCAGTTTGAAGAAATGCCAGAATGAGGGATTAAAGAGAGAAAAAGGTGGCTTTATTCAAATCAATAATAGTTAATGTCCTACAATTAAAGAAAGAAGTCCAGATATTGAAAGGCCCACTATGTGCTGAGCAGGATAAATAAAAAGAGAGTATAGAGGTGGCCAATATGTATTGGCGATATTCCTAATGGGTCTGTTAATGTCAGGCAGTGGATTGGGGACAATAGAGCTAATCCTCCTGGATGATTTCTCAAAACATCTGCTACATTCAATGCAACCCAGTGCTCAGTGTTCCGCTGCAGGCCATAAGGAACACACTAATTTCTGGACTTGTTCCATATTGGTGTTGTGATGAACAGACCCAAAGATGGTCCCCAATGGTCCCCAGTTCCTGGTGTTCACATCCTTGTGTAACCTCCTACCCTTGAGTGTGGGTAGGGTCTGTGACTTGCTTCTATCCAGGCTACAGCAAAGGTGAAGAGATGGTATTCCTGTGATTTGTAATGTACGTAAGACTCTGCCTCACTCTGCAGCCAGCCTCGAAGAAGCCCACAGCTGTGTTTGAACTGCCTTGGAGAGGCCCACTTATTAAGAGCTGTGGGCAGACTGGAGAGACTGAGAACCTCAATCCTATAACCGCAATTGACTTAATTCTGCCAACAATCTGCGTGAGTTGGACGCGGACACTTCCCCAGTCAAACCTCGAGATGAGAACACAGCCTGGCTAACACCTTCATTGCAGCCCAGTGAGATCCTGAAACAGATGATCCATCTAAGCTGTGCCCAGACTGCTCACCTGCAGAAGCTGTGGGATGAAATATGCATTGCTTTTAGTTGCTCAATTTGTGGTAATTTGTTATGTAGCACTAGAAAACTAATCCAGGTGTGCTGGTGAGTTGTGATCTCAGCCTTCGGCATGTCTGATGGTACAATGCAGATGGCTGAAGGCTGCATAGAGAGGGCAGTATCTGTGCCTGGTACCACTGCTCCGCACCCCCAGGCATTCTCCCAGACATGCTAAGTGTGTGCCCTGCCTTCCAAAGTGGAGCTGGATTGCTGTGTCACCTGGATGTGGTAGCTCTGCCTGCAGGAGGAAGAGTTATCCAGGTGAGTCGATGCCAAAGTCAGGTGACCAGGCTCTTGTCACTTGTAATGCTCAGGTAGGCTGTCATGGCATTCAAAGGGGCAGTTGTCTGTCAGTAGCTGGAGCTCACGCCTGCACACACATGTACTCATGAACACATGCACATTGCCGGGCTCAGCACCACCAAAGATGCTTATGTATTAATATCATTTGGGATCAGGGCTTTTCTGCTGCCTGGGATGTTTATGACTCAGGATGAAACCCCTGGGCTCCTTTCTTATGGCAGGCAAGTTATGGTCCATCTCTGACTGCACTCCTGTGGAGAGGCCTGCACCATCCGAGTAAGTTTTTAAGTACTGGGGATGCTTGACAAATGGCCCTTAAAATTGAATTCAGGTGCCCACGGAAAGCATTCACAGTGAAATTAATGGGGTTGCTTCCAAATGAGCTTAATGGCACACTTGCCTCATTTCCAGCAATTTCTTGAGGAGTTACAGGAATGTAGTACTAGGGCAATCAGGTGGTTTCATGGAAGAGGCCTCTTTCCAGCCCCATCTTCACTGCTCACCCTCGCAGCATGACCTCGGAGGAGACCCTTTCCCATTTTGAGTCTCGTTATCATCTGCACAATAAAGGATCCGAACTTTGGGCAACATTCTCAGAAACTATATCCGACCCCCCTCCATGGAAATTATAATGTTCACTTCACTGATGCCCATGTGGAAGTTTGTCAGACTTCATGCCTTGTAAGAACACTGTTTGCTGTTATGAATCATCGTTGGCCACACCATCAAGCCATGTATCTGTCACTGCTGATGTCTGAATCTAAAAAAAAGTCTCAAGTACTGAAGACACCTTGGAAAGTTAATTCATTTAGGTCATTACAGCACCAACTAGAATTGTTTTTATTTTTGTTGCTCTCAAGATTCTTTACTTTATACAAGCAATTGTGCTTATTACTTAGGATGGAACTGCTCATATTTCCCATGGCACGGGACCAGATTTCTGCACTGTTTTTGCATGTAAGCTCTGCAGAGGGGCTCAAATCTATTTTCCATCACAAAAGGGAGCACTGGGGGCAAATATACTTACATTGATTTCCTGGGATCCTTGGCTTTCTCTATCAATTTTATAGACCTCCATCCTGGCACACTGTTATTAGAGTCAGACATCCCAAGGAGAGTTTGTATATAGGAGCCATAACTTTGTCTGTCCCTCTAATTTCTATCACACCACAGGGTTAAAGGGGGGGGGGGCAGAAGAGGGTAACTCTCCATTTTATCACTCCACCTCTCCTCCAATGGCAGCAGTTCTGCTCTGCCCCAAGCTTGCATGTCCCACTCAGCAAAACCTAAGCTGTATGACTAACCATACCTTACCCTCCTTAGAAGGCAGTTTACTTCCCACCAGCTGTTACTCAAAGATGTCTCTTGAAGTAGGTCTCACCTTCAGTCCAAATAGCTTATTAAAGCATTCCTTCCAGGACCATATCATGTTCTTCATGAAGAGTTATGATAAATGCAACAAGGCCATACTTTTATAGTCATTAAAGATTGGTGCCCTAGTCCTCTCATCTGCCGAGTGGAAATAATAACAAAGTATTGGTTAAGGATTAAATGAGACAATTGATGGTTTGGGCTGGACAAGAGGAATGATTTTCTAAGGATATGCAAGTGACTTCATGGTGTACTGACTTAAAAATGCATCTCGTCCTGGCTGAAAAGAACAGCCTCCCATTGAGCATTTCATGCTCAGCCCCATTCCTGTGAAAAGCAACTTTCTACTAGCTCATGCTGATCTGAATATTGGTCCTTATCTACATCAGCCAGAGTCAGAGAATGTCAGGCCCCCAGGGCCTTTCAATCCAAGCCCTTTGGACACTGCTCTGGGCTGTAAGTAACAAAAGCTCAACTCAACTCAACTTAAACAATAAAGGAAATTTATTGGCTCATGGGAGAAAACTGTCCAGGGGCGGGGCCAATCCCTGGCAAAGCTTGATGCTGTTCTTAAAAAATGTCACCAAGGACCTGGCTTCTTTTTGCCTCTTGACTTTCCCTTCAATAGTGTCAGCTGCAGGCTGAGAGTGGTTCTTTTCTTTTATTTAAATATTTTATTTATTTATTTTTAGAGAGAGGGAAAGGGAGAGAGAAAGAGAGGGAGAGAAACATTGATGTGAGAGAAAAACATTGATTGGTTGCTTCTCAGATGCCCTCCAACTGGGGACTGAACCCTCAACCCAGCCATGTGCCTTGACTGGGAATTGAACTGGCAACCTTATGTTTTGTGGGATGATGCCCAACCAACTGAGCCAAACCGGTCAGGGCCAGAGTGATTCTTCTCCATGGTCCCAAGATGGTGACCATCAAGACTCAAGATTACCTGCTTCCTCTTTCACATCCAGCAGGGTGGATAAAGAGAACCTCTACTCAACATTCCCAGAAAAAGTCTTGAAATTCCTTCTGGCTACATTGCCTTAGCTCACATGGCCATGCCTGAACCAATCGCTGTAGCCAGGGAGCTGGAATGTGCTGTTGACTTAGTTTAGGTCATGCGTGCATTTCTGGAAGTGATGGTAGAGTCAGTTCAGCCAGATCATAAAATCTCCAAACAGAAATCAGGGGCTACTGGGAAAGGACATTGGGAAAGAACACTGGGGATGCAACCAACAACATTCATCACGTCTCTCGTTTTGTGGATGGAAAACTGAGACCAAGATCACAGCAGAGCGGGACTGAGGCCACAACCTCGCCCTTCCATAGCAGGCCATGTATTATTTCTACTCTACTTCTACTTGTCAGGCCAACTTGCCCACTCCTGACTGGTGATCAGTGTGGGCTCCGACCAATCAGTTTCTCCCTAAACCTGAACGAACCGGAGGCATCACATTTCAAACACCTCCAATCTAGTCAAAAGAAAACAAACCTATGCTCCAAGGATTTCTGCAGCCACAAAGGCCAACCCCAGCACGTTCATCTCCTCTCTGGGGGCCCCCTAAGTACCAGTAGCTCCTGCTACTTTTAAGGGAAAAAAATGCATTCTGGTGTGCAAACATTATTGCATATTCATGCACACAAAATCTAATTTTAGCTGCAAAAGACTTCATTACAAGATGCTCACATAATTAAGCAGCTTTCTTCCCAGAGTTTGAAAGCCTGTCTATTCTTCTCTCTCATTTCCCCATCACTGGGATTATCAGAGTGTATTTTAGCTTCTTAAAATTATACATTTTGGGTTTTCCAAATTGATCCACAACAGGAGATGAAATCCATGAAAATTACATTTTATCACAGGCTTGTGTCACTCCACAGTCTTGATATTAAAGATGGAATCTGTAGACTGTCAGGGTTTCACTGTTCATGGGCTCCTGATGCATTTACCACATTTCTCCCCTAGATACAGATCTGCTTTTACTCCTTGGCTGCTTGGAAGCTGTGCACTATAGACAAGACCTAACCTGGACACAAACAAAGGAAAGGTGGATTCCCTTCCTGTGCTCTGTTCTGCAGAGGCAGGCCTGGGCTATGGCTGCTGAGAACCAGCAGCAGTGGGTAGGTCCTTTGCACCTCTTTGCTCACCTCTTTGCTCAGCATCCAGAAACACCTGCCAAATGTCAGGTCCCTCATCGTTCACAGTGACTCAACGTGACCTGGATGCACCCTGACCCCATCATTCTACTCATCTGCATGTCTGGCTAAGGTGCAAGTAAACTACAGGACCATTGGAGCAGATGACACTCCATCTCAAAGGAGAGGTCTCCAAGTACCTGGTTGCTGGGAATGTACTCACCCATGTACCAGGAGGCATGGGCTGTGCTGTTGCTCTCCTGACTTGTGGGGTGGGGAAGGGGGAACCCAGGGGATGATGCCTTGGCTGTGGTCCCCGCCTTCTGTCCAGCCACACCTCTGCCTTCTCCAGTCCCAAGTGCTCTGAGTCTTCTACTTGAAGATCATCTGGGTGGGTGGCTAGGGAGTGAGGGCCACGGACATTGAGCCAAGTCTCGGGAGGAGGCCAGCTTTCCTCCTCTCCATCAGTTGGAACTGTGTCTCCTCTGAGACTCTGGGTTTGCTGTGGGGTGCAGGTGTCCTGGGCAGTGTGGGAATTCATGGTAGGTCTCAAGTGCTCCTAGAACTCGAGAGACACAGCTTCATCGGACCGTCGCAGACTTGACCATGGAGCCATGCTCAGCCATTACACATTTACAAAGCCCTTGCTGTTTCCAGCTTTGAGCTGAACCAGATGATGCTTTGGGAGGGTCTAGAACAGCCTCAGCATCAGTGTGGGTTTGGGAGAACCTCAGGAAGAACTTGGAGGCCACCAGGAGCACAGACACTCGAGCCTACTCATTGGTGAAACCAAAGGCTGGGGAGGCTTCCCCCTGAGGACAGGTGGCTCTGCTGGGCCCTGCAGCCCTGCCTGCTTTCACTAGGGGTGGCTCTCAGCTCCTCACCCCACGCCCAGCTTTCTCAAACCTCTCACCCCATTTTCTCCTTGTGATGCAGATCGACTCAGGCTGAGGAGACATCAGATGAAGGGCCCAGCTGGGGTTCCTCTAAGCCTGGACAAGCTGCAGAAGGGCTTAGGGACTGGCCAAGTTCAGGCCCGTCCACCCTCTCCCTCCCTTCCCCCCCGTCCAGGGGTCAGTGTGCAATTAGGCTCTCTACAACTCTCCTGCATTTTGCTGTCCTGGGCCATGCTCCTGGGTCCATTCCAACCTCTAGACCTGAGCCCCCTGGACTTCACAGCCTCATTCCTGAGCCCAAGAAATGTAGCAAAGGGTGACCCAGGAAGGTAATTAGCATCAGCACCTCTGCCCCTACCAGACTGAACACTAAGCGGCTGTATAAGGACAGAGTTCTTTTCTGGGTCCCACCTCTGTCCTCACCTACCCACTCCCCTCCTTCTGCTGCAGATGTGGAGAGAGGCACATGGCCCACATCCCTTTCACCTCTTCTGCAAAATATACCAGGTTTTCCAAGGCTCTGAGCCTTTGCACATGCTGTTCTCTTTGCCTTAATTATCCTTCCCCTCTGTTCTGCTGGGATAATTCCTACCGATTTCTCAAGACCAGGGCAAAGCCGCTGAGGTGCACTCCCTGAAGGCCCAGGCACACAGCTGACCACTGGGAGCCTGCACACACACGTGCTCCTCTGCTACTGGGCTTCTTGCTCCGTTTGTGATGACCCTTCCCCTGGCCCCACGAGAATGAGCTGGGGGTGCGAAGAGGGTGCCTTTCATATAGTCTTCCCCTTCTCCTGGAGGCCCACACACAGTAGGTCTCAGCATCTTTGGGTGTCTTTCCCCTTTTGTTGAGGAAATGGATGAACAGGTGGGAAGGATGACGGCGTAGCAGAAACAGAGACAAGTGGTATGGCAGAGAGGCCAGTGACAGGAAGTGGTGGGGCGAGTTAACAGAGGGACAGAGAGGGCTGGGCCATGGCCACTGAGGGTCAAGCAGAAGCTGCAGCCAGGGCCTCTCCCCTGTGGGTCCAGTGTTATGTTGTTGATCGACCACGCAGTTCCCCTTCCTCATGACCCAAGGGTGGGACCCACAGAAAGCACGGACCTGTCAAGATGGGTAGGGCAGCCAGTTGCAGTGATCCCCAAGACCCGGCCTTCCTGGGATTCCCCAAGCCCACCCCAAGTCCCCACCTGATGGAATATGGGCTCTTGGGCCTAGGACTCCCCTGAGACCCAGCCCCTTCCCTGCCCCACCATCCCCTCACCCTCACACCTTGTATCTGAGGCATGGGGTGAAGAATGCCCAGCTTTCCTGGGGACAGCTGGAGAAAGAAGCCAGGCAAACAGGCCCCACTTCAAGGAGCACTTGTGTTGGAAGGGGTGGCAGGGGGTGCACAGAACCTGCAGTGGGTCCTGAGGTTGCTGAGTGTGCGGGGACGCTCCACTCTGCCCAAAGTGCCACCAACCCGCCCGTAAACAAGAGGGAGGCAGGGCTGCAGAGTTCGTGGTGCCCAGTTGTCACACCACACACATTTATAGGATGTCAGGGCTGCGTGGCCCAGCAGCAACAGTGTGTGAGCCCACCTCCATGCCCCAGTCCTTGCTGCTCACAGCATGGATGAGTGCCCATCCAGCCCAGCACCCCACAGTCAAGAGTCCTGACCAGCAAGTCCATGCCTGGGGCTGAAGACAGGAAACTGGGGGCCTCCAAGAGCCCTGGAAAACGTGTCTGTAAGTGTAAGAGAGGGACAGACTGACAGCCTCTGGGAACACATAACCTGGTGTGTGTGTGTTGATTGTGTTTGCAAGTCTGGGAGCGTCTGGCACATCCTGCATGGTGTCTTGGGCTTGTCAAGACGGGCACTGTGAGCGTGGAGTGGTGTGTCTAAGCGTGTCTGGCTAGGTGTAAGTGTCTGTTCTGTGACACCGTGTCTGCCTGAGTGGGCTAAGGGCTTGTGTCTGGTCTCCCTGCGCGTGAGGGAGGCAGCGCCGGGCAAGCCTCCCTGTGGGTGGCACAAGCAACCTTGTGTCCCAGCGAGGCCACCACCTGAGCACCTGAGTGGGTGCGGCCCTAGGGGCGGCCGGCTCTCAGCAGGGCAGGCAGAGCGGCCGGGCCTATCATCTGGGCACGTACTCCCTGGGCAGCCCAGCCCAGTTGTGGTCACGTAGGGCCTTGTCTACCGTCCGGATGTAGCCGTTGATCAAGTCCTTCATCTCCGGGGTGAAGGGCTCGGGGTCATGCGGGCGCCGGCCATGCCGCCGGAAGCTTCCTTCCTTGTTGTTCTCCACACAGAGCAGCCGCTCCTCACTCACAGACACGTTGAGGAAGGCCACCATCTCCCGCAGCGTGGGCACCAGGCTGCGCCGCAGCTCCTCGTAGTGCACGACCAGCAGCCGCTTGCCGTACTTGAGCCAGTCCAGGACGTGTGAGGACCACCATGAGGCGTAGCTGTTGACGAAGTCTGGCCACTCTGGGGAGGACAGGAGGGGTGCCGTGTCAGGGCCTGGCCTGGGAGGGCTGTTGGCCCTTCCAGATGCTCAGGGAAGTGGACCTTCCACCACCCACAGCCCAGGGCCAACCTGCCCGAATGTCCTGCTGAGAAAAACCTCCTGTGTGACTTAGTGTGAATAAGGGTTGATATCAGGCTGGGCTCTGAAGAGTCCTAAGCCAGGAAGATGTGACCTTGGGTCTGCCAGCCCCTCAGCAAACACGTCAAGTTAAAGCAAATGTGAACTTTATGTGCCAAGAACTGGTTCTTCCTCTCATGTGCTATGGATTCCTGGACCTTAGGGACCGTACCTGGCCAGGGAGACCTGGGCTGGGCCGCAGTGCACGATGCAGCAGTGTTAAAGACAGGTGGGAAACCAAGGTAGGGCATCTCTTTCGAGATGACCCTCGTTCACCTTGATCTTATCTCTGGGCACTGTGCATATCTAATGTGGGTGGCAGGGACAGAGTGACGTGTGTGGGGGCGGCTGCTGGGCCTCCTGGTGGGAGGAAGATGCCACGCAGGCTGGACTTGCCCTCCCGGCCCCTCCTGTGTGTCTGAGTGCATGTGGTGTCTGCCGGCGCTCATGAGTCTGGTGGGCGAGGCCAGTTTCACCTGTGGCACAGCAGGGCGGGAGGGCATGCAGTGAAGCCATGGACGGGGCAGCTGCCAACTTCTGCAGATGACCTATGCATGAGATTTCTCTTCCAGCAAATTAAGAAATTAGGTGTTTTGTTGGGGTCTGGGAGCGGAGCATGCAGACGTTAAGAGTCACCCCAATGAAAATAGTTTCCAAAATTGAGCTGTGGGAAGACCTTTGCTTCCTCTCATCTCCAGCGTGACCCTATGAGACAGGGACTGCCTTGTCTGTCAGATGAGGGACCTGAGGCTCAGAGGGATGCCGCTTGCCTGGGGGTACCAGGCTGGTAAGGGGTCCAGGAGGAATCAGAGCTTAGCTGGCCTCCATCCTAAAGGGGAGTCAGCAAGGGGGATAGGAATGGCTGGGGGGCTGGTCCAGGGGAAGGGCGACAGGGGAAGGGGACAAGGTCAGCCACAGCTAATCCAGAGTCGCGCAGGAACGCGAGCACAGCCTGCCTGGCCCATGGCCCTACATCTCATCATGCCACCCACCCTGCTGAGCACAGCTTTCTTTCTGACGGCTTAATTTTATATCACTCACCACCCTGGCCTGTACCTCTGTAATTCACTGCCTGAAGGCTGGCTGTGAGTACCCTGAGGGCAGAGACCGTGACCCCTTTCCCTGGGCCCTGGAGCCTTGCCCAGTGCACACAGTAGGACTTCAGTAAGTATGTGCCAGCAGGCTGAGTCCATGAATAAAGCTGCAGGGAGCCCCCACCCCCTTCTGCACCTTTGCTCTTCCAGTTGCGGTCAGCCGCATAGCCCAGGTGCCCGGCACACTTCCGGTTGAACTCGGCCACCAAGGACCTGTAGGGATTCCGGATCAGCAGGATGGCCGAGTCGAACATCTCAATCTCCCTCCTGCCACTCTCGTGGGTCTTCACGCAGATGGTGCGCCGGCTCCGCCAGTGGTCCTTTTCGCCCTTAAATCCTGTCACCGAGAAAGGAGAGATCTGCTTTGGAGGAAGGCGTGGTGGGGCCCCCACTGCCAGGCAGCAGGCAAATCCAAATGCTAACCTGCATCCCTGAGGGAAGGCTGACAATAGGGGCATGAGAGAGGCCTGCGGATGGCAGAGCAGAGGGCACAGGGATGGCTCATGGGTGGTTGACAGGAGTGGCCTCCTCAAGCCAGACCCTGCCCAAGGCAGCAGGAGATGTCTGAGTTGGGAAAGATGGCATCTGCTAGCAAAGGGAGATGAGGCACCTCCTGCAGATCCCCAGGAGTTGGGAGTCAGAGGGCATGACCTTGCCCCATCTCTAAACACAGGAGATGCACACTTTTGGGCATTTTCTAGGCAATTTCACATGAATATTGCAAATACCCCGTGAGTCAACTATAGTTCCATGCATAACTGGATGAAGAGATTGAAGTTCAGAGTGGGTGTGTGACTCACCCAAGATCACACAGCACCATGGCAACAGAGCCAGGGCTATCTCTACAGGGTTGTGTGTGTCCCTGAGAGGCTCCCAGCTTCCACCTCCCTCCCCACAAGAGGAGCAAGATCCCCATTGTTATGCTCAAGGGCTATAAGCAGCTATTGTCCCTCCCTCTGACCTTAACAGGGCCCCAACCTTCCCTCTATGGAGGTTCTGTACCTGGGACGCCCCTTCCCCACAGCAGGTCTGGTCAAGGTCTCATCCATGATATCTGAGCCCAGCCCTGCAGAATCCAGGGCCCAGTTTCTATGAACAGAGACCTGCTCCCATGGAACAATCTCTCTGGGCTGGGGGCCTGCCTTCTTCCTGGGTCCCTTGGGCCAGTACTGGGCTCCCGAGCCTGAATGACTTCCGGCTGAGAAGGTTGGACTCTGCCCGTCCATATACACAGTCACATATTTATCAATAACGGTTACTGTGTGCTCGTTCTGTGTCGGACTTTATGTCGGGAGTCAGGACTCGAACCCTGCCTTTACGCTTACAGTCCAGCAGGGAAATAGCCCAGGTATGCTACAGAGCATAGGGGCTTATGGGAACCAAGATTGGGGGCACTGATTAGAGGGTGCAGTGGGACGGCACTGAAGGCTTCCAGGAAAGATGTCCCCTGAACCTCGTCTGCTGACTGTATCCCAGCATAGCTGTGCCAGCCAGCTCTGGGGACATACTCCATAAATGTGCGTGAGCTCATCTTAGGCTCTTCGAAACATAAATAAGCCTCTACCTCTTTCATGAACGGCTGGGGCGCATTTGTATCTACAAACGCCTGGAAACTCACAAGCCTCTTTTGAATCTGGAAGTCTGGGCTCACCTACTGAAGCACAGCACGTTCCAAACTTGTCTCTGTCATGGGCCAAACTCCAAAAGTCTTTGACTCATTCTGTCCAACGGTTGGAATTCCAGGAAAGAGGAGTCCAGCCACGGGTTGAGTGGACGTGAGATCTGGTCTCAGACACCTGAGACCCTGGGTGCCTTTCCTACTTACTGCCTCAGCCTGTTTCGGCAGTGGCCACTTTTCCTTGTAACTCCAGCCACATTCGCCCGGGACAGGCTTGGCGTTTTGGGCCTGGAGCTGCCTTGGGAATTTCGCATCTGCATGTGTGACTGCTCTGTAAGTGCTCCGAGGCCTGCGGCTACCTCTGGCTGGTCCTGTAAGGCTCAGAGACGTGTGGCCATGTCACCCAGCCCTTATTGTGGCTGTGTGGACCAGTGGGCCACTTGGGGACCAAAATAATCATCTGTGTGGGAAAGGTAAAAGCCTTCTAGAGGAAGAAGTTGGGTGCCTGCGGCCTGTGCAGAGTGGGTGCTTCCCAGGGGACTGGGCCAGAGCGGGTAGGACCACGTGCTCCACCTGGCCTCTTCACCTGCAGGTGTCCCTAGGACAATGGAGCCAGGTTAGATGAGCATTCTTGGCTTTTTCCCAACCAGACCAAGGTTGCTGTGGGTGACCCCTGAACCCACTGCCATTCAGGAGGTCCCCGTTTTCTCTAGAATGTTGCTGACAGCATCTGTTTCCTAAACTGAGCTCTAGTTGAGAAACCCAGCTGTCGCTGGTGTTGGGGTATTGGCAGTGAGCAGAGCTGCCTTCCAAGAGACCCAGCTGTCATAGCACTTGACAACCGAGAAATATATTTCACCAAACTTAAGTGCCACTTGACTTATCTGAAGTTCTTCATCTTTCAACGGCCCACAGGCTCAAGTCATTTACGTTCATTTACTTGGCCTGATAAGGCCTCGTATTTCTACAAGATTAGAAATCGTAACACTCTTGAAGATTTTGGGGCCTATTTTTTAAAAATAGCATTTTGATAAACTGCCCCTTGCCTCCCCTGCCCCCACCCAAAAAGGAGTGAGCAGATGCAGGCTCGCCTAATTATTGAGGATTCTGAAAAGTAAGGAAAATCCAAGAAATGTTTCTAGAGAGTGAATCCAGACTAGATCACATGAGTCTCCACTCAGAGTGTGGTCCTAGGAGGCCTGGCCGCATCACCACCCGGGAGCTTGTCACAAATGGCAGTTCCTGGGCCCCACAGCAGATCACCTGAGCCAGACTCTGAGCGCTCGGCCTAGGAACCTGCTGCACTGACCGTGTTCTCCGGAGGCTCTGACACTGCGGCGTGAGGAGCACCGAGCCAGCGCTCTGAGGGGCCGTCTGGCATGGGAGCTGCCTTCCCCACTCTCCCCGCAGCCCTTGCTCACCTTTGTTGTAGAGAGTCCCATCGAAGTAATAGCTCCCTGTGTAGAAGCCAGTGGCGTGCTCGATGAGGTGCCGTGCCCAGGTATTCCCGGCTCCCGGGAAGCTCGACAAAGCCACAAACACTTTGGATTTGGTGGGCAGGAACCTTCTGTCTGTGCATCGAGTGTCTGAAAGCCAGAAGCCGTCTCGGGGTTACTCACCCCCAGACTTGCCGGGGGACTCCCCTAGACAGAAATTGCTGACCCAAGACTCCCACTTAACAGAGGTGTGAACTGAGGCCCAGAAAGGAGCAAGGGTTTACCACCTGCACGGTGGTTGCGTGGCTCTGTGACTGGCCAGGGAAAGCCCCAGTGACCACGAGGCCTCCAAGGCCCACGCAAGAGTGTGGTACAAATGGGCACCCTGTGGACCCCCAGCCCCTGCTTGTTTCCATGACCAATGTCATAGCTACCCGCTCAGCAGAGATAACTCCAAGGGGGGTGGCAAGGGTCACGGCTGGGCTGACCAATGCCACATACCCAGGCACAGCCAACAAGGAACCAGCTGGACTGACTAATTTCAGGCAAATGAAATTTGAGTCTGCTCTTCCTCCTGCCCCCCCTTCACCTCACCCCACATCGGGCTGCATGAAATGATCAAGTAAAAGCCCAAAGCCCCGGGCTGTGCTGGGTCACAGTAGGTGTTCAATAAAGGGTGCCGACATCCCTCCCTGTCTGTCTTCCTCCATTAGCTCATAAGGTCAGCTGGGGCAGACTGGACGCTCACACATCACAGCCCAGGAGCCATACGGTCTCCAGGTCCTGGGCTAGCTCGGGAAAGCCCCTGAGGCCCCTGTGGCCACGGAGCTCCCATGGCCCCCAATGCCACCGCCTTGCCATTGCTATCCTTCCGGGCCCTGCCTCTCTGCTCTTCCTTTCTTCCTCAAAACACCTTCATCCCCAGAGAGATTCAGATAAAGATGCTCTTCAAACTTGGCCTTTTACCCCATGTCCAGCCTATAGGGATGGCAGAGGCCTCCTCCATCTCATCATCCCAAGACAAGACCAGCCACGAAGATGCTGGGGTTGTTACACAGATGCCCTTCCTTCCCCAAGGCTACACACTCAGCCATGGGCAGCTTTCCCAAACCCCAGGCCAAATGCCACAAACAGAGGCAGGCACAGGGGGGATGGCCCTTCATGCCTTGTACACCTAAAGGGGAGGGCTCACCTTGCACGGGGGTCTGGTAGACCTCACAGTACTCCGCCAGCCTCTGTGCCTCAGGGTCCTGGCCACACAGCGAGCTGTCCACTGCATCCCGAAGGTTAAACTGGGGGGTGGGGTAAGCACAGTAGCACTCCCAGCCTCTGAGGATGGCCAAGGGGAACTCCTGCCAGACAAGCAGTGAAAGAGAAGCATCTCCCGTGAATGCAAGGGCCATGCTTCCTGCAGCTCAGGTGTGGGGATGAACACATGGATGCACTGCCGGCGACAGGGGATCGACAGGGATGTCCTTCCATCCTTCCAGCGCCAGGTTCTGTGCCCAAGCCCAGGGAGACCAACTCAGTGAGATGTGACTTCTGCCCTCCAGTAGCTCCCAGCTGGCCGGTGACAGTCAACAGTCACAGCACAATGACAGTGGTGTTCAGATGGAGGGGTGAGCCAAGGGTGGAAGGCATGGAGTGGAGCCTGGGACTGGACTTTCGAGATGTCTGGGAGGTAGTCAGGAGGGCTGGGGTGGGAGCAGACCCTTGGACAGTGGGATCCATGCAAGAACATGCATGTGTGGCTCAGAATGGGATAGATAAGCCCACACGGGGCAGTTAGGGCTCAACGTGTCACCTGTTTAACCAACAGACTGAAAGCCCTGAGTGACTTCTGAATTCCTGCTAGCTCTCCCTGGAGAGAGGCCCTACCCAACCCTTATACCCCAGTCCACTGCAGAGTGGGGTTCACGGCCAAGGCCAGACTCCCACAAACCTCTCTCCAGGACAGGAAGGGTGAGCGAGAGTTGACTGGATCCACCAAGGTACTGAGCTCAGTGGGGGCTTCCTAAGGATGAAGGGGTCCTGCCAGTGTTGGGCCAATCCCGCTCCTGGCTGTCTCTTAAGGTTTCTTATCCCCCTGAGCAGGCTGCAGTGTACCATGAACAGAGCTGAAGTGCTGGCTTCTGGAAGGCCTGGGTGTGAATTTGGGTTCCTAGGCTTGGGCAAGGTGCTGAACCTCTCCAATTTCCCCACTGAACAAAAGTAATCACATCCACCTTGCCCACTTACTATGAGGACGAGATGAGATGGGTCCTAACGCGCACACTCCACCCTCTCACACCGGCCGCTCATCCTCTGCCTCCTCACCCCCGGTACCAGCCTCGGCGCACTCAACAACCCCCACCCTCCTCTCCCGCAGCTATTTTTTGAGCAGCTGCTGTGCACCGGGCACGAGGTAGGCCACGTAGCCCCATCTCATCTCTGCGTCTTGAACACAGGAGACGCGAGCCTGCTGGAGTGTGCAGAGAGGAGCCAGGAGTGTGTGCGCGGGAGGGAGGCCGTGGGCGGAGAAGCCTTCTCTCTGCCAAGGGAAGCGCGGCACAAACCTCTTTATTTTTTGCCCACAGCGAAATCTCATAAATAAATAAATAAAAGTGAATCAATAGCGGTTTCTGAGCAGAGCCTGGCAACGCGGAGGATCGCAGAAAAGACAACGGAGGTGGAGTCCCCAGCCAAGGGAGGGCGAGGCCGAGCCTGGGGGGAGGGGAGGGAAGGAGGTGTTCCTGGGTGCTGACCCCTACCCCGCTCCCCGCCCCCCGCCCCGTCCTTTGTCAAGGCTGAGGGGCAGCTTCCCTCTGCCCGCACTTTGACCAGAGCCCACACCCACTGGTGTCTCTGAGTGGAGCTGTCAAGTAGGGATGGGGGGGGCAGCCGCTCTCACTATTCTCACATCACACACACCTACACACCTACACACACACCACATCCTGCTGCACTGGTGGCTTCTCATGCTCCCAGCTCCCCTTTTAAAAGGAAAAACTCTTAAATATTCCATGTGACCATAAGCAAGTCACCTCCACTCTGGAACCTTTGTTTTCCCATCTGTGAGATGGACACACTCCACGAATCGGCCTGCCTGCGAGAGCTGGAGGACCTCCTTCCTCTCCCGCCCTCTCACTGGCTTCCCCTGGCCCACCCTGGGGGCAGTGAGACTAGCAGGCTATCCCCAAGCCGTTCCTGGGAGAGGCTTGAACCGGGGATGAGGGTGGGGGGGGCAGTTGCTCTGGGTATCCGTGGACTTTTATGTCAGAGGGAGGGAGCACTGTGTAGTACAGAAAGCATCAGGTTTATAATCAAAAGACCTGGACTCAAGTTCCCATGTCATAATTCGGTGTCTGTGTGACCTTGGGCAGGTTAACTGTCCTTTCTGAACCTCGATTTCCTCATCTGTAACATGGGGGTAATATCACCCCCTCACAGAGTGCTGGGGAATGAAGGGAGGATAGTGCATGAGAAGGACCCCGCCCAGTGTCTACTGCATAGTAGGTGCTCCCCTATTTTTATCACTAAGGCCTTTCACTCTGCTATCTGTTTGCCTGACACTCAGAGTACCCAGACTTTCTTTCCTACTGCTCCTCACTTTGGCTCCCCTTCTCAGGCCCCGAAGCTCAGGACCAAGCAAAGGTCGGAAGCCCCTCCCCCACTTAGCACTTGTGGTCTTTTACTCGATCAGGCACGTAAAGACGTGAATTGCTTTGAAGACTCAGTTGCCACAATGAGCCCCTAACTTTGGGACCAGCCACACCTCCAACCACAGCTGCCCTCAATGTCAGCTGCAGGGACAGTCCAGCATGGGCAGCACGGGCCACTGTCACGGTGCAGAGCTGAGGTGACTGGACTTGGGAGTGAGTGGACAGAGGCTGACAAACTCTGTCTGCAGGCCCAGCTAGACTCCAGCTACCCGGGGCCCCAAGGCCATTTCTGCAGAGAAAGGGAAATGTGAGCCCTGACCCTCAATCAGAACACCACTGGCTTTCTGGAAGTTCTGCTGACAGGAGTCCGTGAGAAGCCATCACAGGAATTGTGGCCTCCGGCCTCTCCCGTCACCACCCACCCTCTCCCATAAAGTCCTCGTGCCACCTCCTCCCGGATCAACAGGCTCATTGCAGCACACGGGAATGAGCAGCCAGGGCACCCCAGCAGCAACGGGGGGAGCACTCAGCCACCTGACTGTGTCACCAGCTGTTAGGGGCTAAATCACATTCCTTAAATTTCATACATTGAAATCCTAACCCCCATACCTCAGAAGTGACTGCATTTGGAGATATGGTCTTTAAAGAGATCATTAAGCTTAAACAAGGCCATTGGAGCAGGCCCCCAACCAATCCGACTGGTGTGGTTATTAGAAGAAGAGATTAGAACACAAACACACACGGACCAAGGGGCCACCGTGTGAAGACACAGGGACAAGGTGCCATCTGCAAGCCCAGGACAGAAGAAACCAACCCCATCGACACCTTGATCTCAGACTGCTGGCCTCCGGAACTGTAGGAAAACACAGTGCAGTTGTGTGGGCCACCCACTGGTCTGCAGTCCTTTGCGACAGCAACCGGGTACACTCACACACTAGCTTCCTCTCAGGTCCTGGGCCATCGCAGTCAGGTGCCAACCTCAGGGCCTTTGCACTTGCTGTCCTCGCTGCCTACAGTGCTCTGACCCCAGATAGCCTTATGGCTTTCTCCCTCACTTTCCTCACCTTGCCTTCTCCATGAGCCTCCTCTGGCTTCCCTGTTTCAAGCTGCAACACTCCCCTCATCACCCCAATGCACCCCCTCCCCCGCCGTGCTTTCTGATTTTGTTTCCCTTAAGTCTGACAGCGATGCAGGGCTCTGACCCTCAGCGTACCAGTCAGCCAGTCGTGATGAATGAAGACACACAGCATTTCCCTCACCCCAGGTTCCTCCATCCCTCCCCAGTCAGCCCTCCCCCCTCAAAGCAACTGCTATCCTGATTTCTACCACCACAGACTCATTTAGTCTATTCTAGAATGTCCTATAAATAGAGTCATCCAAGGTCTATTTTTGTGTGCCTGCCTTCTTTCATTCAGAAACACATTTGTTAAATCCAGCCATGTCGTTGTATCTGTTAGTACATTGTTCCTTTTTATCGCTATCATCCTGTGTGTGAACATACCGATCTGTTAATTCATGCACTTGACGGACACATGGGCTGTTTCTGGTGTTTACCTATCATGAAAAAAGTTGCTGTGAATGTTCACGTACAAGACTTTGAGTCAATGAGTATTTTCATTTCTCACGGGTTAATACCTAAGGTTCCTGCTTCATTTTTCTCCACAGAACCTGTCAGCATTCAACATGCAACCTGTTTTACTTACTGACCTGTTCATTGCTTGCCTCTATCCCTGAGAACTTGAGCAGGGATCTCTGTGTCTGGGGAACTTTACTGCATTCTCCAGAACATGGTGGATGCTTAATGAATGTTTGATGGACACACCAATGAACAAATGAGTGGGTGAATGAATGAATGAATGAATGAATTCTTTACAGATCCCAGCTCTCCCCAGAGTCATTGGCAATGGGTTTGGGCATGAGCCTTCTTGGTCATTTTTGCCCTGGGCCTGAGGGAAGAGAAAGCTGCCGCATCGCAGCAGACCACCCCCTACACCCCAACGTCAGGGGCCCCAGGGGCCTCGGCTCTCCTGGGATTCCTGTTTAGAGATTTCACCACCATGGTAGCTCTACTAAGGGCAGCTAGCTCTGTCTCCCTCCCCAGCTGCTGATGTTGAAGCCTCATGGTCCTACATCCCAAGGCTGGGGACACCAGTGACCTGAACCTTTCTGTTTCCTTGAGTGGATTAAACTGTCAAGTTTCTGGGTGTTTGCAGAGCAACGGGAGAGCTGCAGATGGTAATATGGTTTTATTTACAACATAACCGCTTCAGCGACATCACTGGATTCTGAAAACACAGAACAATTTTTAGCCCCTTGAGGATTTCTAGGACATGATTTCCATAAAAATTAAATACTGATGAATCTTATCTCTCCGCCAACTTACCCACTCCCGCCCTCCCCCCACCATCCCAGACTTCAGTGAGAGAGAGAGAGAGTGCAGGGAGAAAGGAGAAAATGATTAGAAAAAGCAAGGCAGAAAAAGGAAGGAAGCTCAAACACAGATGTGGGAGCATTTCAATAAAATGGACATGGGGTTAAAGAGGAAGCCACTGAGCCTGTGTCAGAGAGCAGGGTGGATACACATCCTAATCCTGACTCTTCCCCTCTAGCCTAAGCCTGGGTGTCTACCTTGGAGCCAGGTCATGATACAGCTGGGCGGTCCTCTTCAGGTGGTGGGGATCCACGTGCAAAGGCTAGATCATGGCCAAGGGGTCAAGGAATGGACATTCCAACAGGCAAGGAGTGAGGCCCCAAGTAGGCCTCCTCTGCAAACTGGGTCTCATCTCCACCTTTGTTCCTCCTTGAGCACCTTTCTTGGTATCTCCATGTTTACACAGAATTCCAGAAACTTCAGAGATCAGCACTTTAAGTTTCAGAAGGGAAACTGAGGTTTGGATACTGGCGGTGAACAGCCCAAGACCTTAGACCATTAGAGGGAGTGGAACAGAGCCAGCTGCCTGGGGGTCCAGTCTGGGGCTTTGTCACATTCAACTTCTTGGAGGCAAACACATGAATGCCTGGATTTTTGGAAGAAATCTACAAACTAGCCAGAGATTAGTTTTGACCAGTCTTTTCCTCCAGGGCAGTTCCCTCCCCTCCAGAGGCAAGTCTGACATTCAAGATACAAAACGGGGATGAAAACATCCACACAGGTGGCTGCACGTGGGCGATGAGGGGCCAATTTTTGCGTTTGGTGTTTCTGAGCAAGTGTCAAGTTGACAGAAAACCCATCAGCAGATACTGTGATTGAGAGCCTGGGGTCTGACTGCAGAGCCGGGGTTGTGAGGTTTGGAAAGGTGGAGCCAGACTGAGGCTTGGTGTCAGGCTACATGGTGTCGACAAGCTGCTGAGCATCTCTGAGTCTTGGTTTTATCACCTGTGAAAGGGGCATAGCTTAACGATCATAGGCTTTGGAGTCAGCAGGTGTGAGATTACGGGAAGATGGATTGAGTTTTGATTTCTGTGTCTGTAAGGCGGGTTTGAGGACGGAGTGAAACACTTGTGAGGTGCCTGTCAGAGCGGAGACACTCAGCCACTCGGTTGGCCTGAGTCCAGGGGAGGCTAAAGGTGTGGGGTGGGGTCGGGCCTTCTCCATAAGAAGAGCTGACTCACAGTCCCCTTGCATGTGAAGGGGCTGCTTCAAGATTTGGGGCAAATGTCGGTGTCTCTAGGGGCCTCTATGGGATGTTCCCTTGGGCAATGGCTCTCTGCAGACACTGAGCCCCAGCCAGGAGATCCCCTAACCCTCTCCAGGCAACACCCTCCTCATCAGAGAGTCAAACACGCATCAGAGGGAAGAGCCCACTAAACACTGGCTCAGAACCGCCAAACCCGCGGGACCCCAAGGAGCCTGGGTTTCCACTGACATGGGAGAGGGCTGGTCCCTGGTCTTGGGCAGTTTCACAAACATCCCATGCACAGCAAAGGAACCGGGGGAAGCTGAGTAATAACGACCATTATTCCATCATCTGGAACACTCACTGTGCAACAGACACCCGAATCACAGAACTCTTTCATGTCCATGATGTCACTGAGTCCTCCTCACTGTCTGGTTAGGCATTTCTGCCACCGCCAATCCCGCTCAGCACATGAAGACACAAAGGTCATGGCTACGTGACTGGCCAGGATCACAAAGTGAGAAAGGGGCCGAGCAGGGCTATGTACCCAGGTCACTGTGACCCTAAAGCTGCCTTCCCACCATCTTGAGAATGAGAGGCCCGGTGACTCACTGCTCAAATGTACTGAAATTCTAGTAAGTGCACATTGAAAATGTACATGCCCTTCGCCCCAGCAACTCTGCATCTGATAACATAGCCCCAGGAAATAATCATGAACATGCTCAAAGGTCTACCCACAAGGATGTTCGTGCTCAGCAGTACTGTTTATAATAACGAAAGGAAAAAACACAAAAAAGCCTCCACGTCTGACAGTAGAGGATGGAATGAGCACCTTATAGCCATGAAGGGCATAGCGTGAAGGGCCAAAGGAGGCTCATGGGACACTGAATGAGGAAAGGAAACAAATGGGAGGAAAGAGTCAATTTATCAAAAACAGACCCACATCTGTCTGTCTCTGTGTAGATACGGATGTGTGTGTGTATACCTACAGTAAAAGACCAAAAGTGTGCAAAATCTTATTAGTTGTCTTCTCTGATGTGGCAAAGTTACAAGTGTGTTTTAATTTTATTTCTACATTTCCAAAAATTTGTAAAACTTCCTAAAATCAAACCTGTGTAATCCCCCCAGAAAAAACAATACATGTTCATTAAAGACACACAGAATAACACCAACAAATTTACTATAGAATTTTTATAAGAAATTCAAAGCCACACCACATCAGGCACCTACTGGAATGACTCTACAGCATGTTGGCAAAGAAAGGATTCTTAATATCAAGGTAATAATTCACAAAGCCCAGACTCCTACAGACTCAACCTTGGCAGAGCGTGGGACTGCGTGCCCCATGGAGGCAAGTCCACCAAGACAGACGGCGTCTATCGAGGTCTGAGTGGACTTAGGCAGAGCGGCCACCCAGCAGAGAACAAGCAGGTTCCATGTTAACATGCGCTTTTCCATTTCACAGGTGGCTGGGTCAGCGTCACCATTAAATGGCCAAAGAAAACTCCCTGGAGGACATGTCAATGTGAAAACAACCAGGAGATTAGTATTCTCTAGGAAGAACTTGTACACCCAAAAGAGACTAAAAGAGGTCAAAAAGAAAGGCCCCCTTCTGCCTTCCCCATCCCGACCCTCCGACTCCCTCTCGGTAGAACCACAGGCTGGCCGTGGCTGGCAGATAAAACCTCAGATCACAGGGCACAACAGCTGGTGAGGCTTTCACGTTAGCAACCTATTTACAGATGGCCTTAGATTCCACTCATCAGCCCCACCGTGGGACCGCACACTCCCACAAATGGTTTGTCTGTTTGCATGCAAATATCAGGCTTTGAAATGAATCACCCCAGATCAGAAGTGGTAGCAACACAAATATCGAAGCTCCTCCCTCCCTCCTCATCCTCACCTCTGTCCAAATAAGGAGGTGATAGGTCCCTGAGTACTGAGAGTGAGCAGGTTTGCTTCCGTCTCCAATATGATCACAGACAATTAGACAAGATAATTTTACTGTGTTTAAAAATACATCACATTGGCCAAAGTCCCTCTGGCTGGCAGAGAGAGATCATTAAGGTGCTGGTAGTCCCCAAAATGTCCTTTTTCTGTCAAACTACACTCGTGGAGCACCCCGAATCCATTTCCACTAGCTAGCAAAAAACAATAGAGATTTTTATCTGGGGCTTCAAATAAACCCCAGATGGTTGCTCAAAATTGGGGCACTGCGAGGGGAGCTCCCCCTCTTTTCCTGTTTCCAAGCCCCACCTCTCACATCTGCTGCCGGGGGAGGGAGGAAGGGCCAGGACCCCGCCAGACCTAATGAAGCCCTTAGTCTCCTCCCCCAGATTTAGCGCTGTCCCATTTAAAATTCTTCTGTGAGCATTTTCCATCATAAAAGTCTCTGCAAACATTTTCAATGGCTGTATTATAGTCCACGGCATGGCTGCGGCTTAATGTAACCATTCCCACATCACAGAACATCTGAGCCTGTCTTTCAGCCAAATTAGGGTGAGATGAAGCTCCCGCTGGGTCAACCCTGCAGCCTCGGTGCTACTGGCCTCTCTGGGGGGGGGGAAGTGCTTGGCACTGCAGTCAGGAAAGCATAGCCAGACATCTCTGACTCCCCCTCTCACCCACCCTCCGCATCCAGGAGAGAGGAGAGAAAACCACGGCTGCAGAGAGGCCACTGGTCACTGCAGGCCTGGGTCAGCTGGACTGCCAACTGATCTCTCACATCCACCAGACCTCAGCACCAGAGGCAGAACTTCCTTCTGCATCCTCACCAAACAGATGGAAAACACAATCGTCCAGCAGGGTTCAGACTCATGGCGAATGTAGGCCGTGTCTGGGCATTGCTGAGGTGGCCCCTAGGGCAGTGGTTCTGACTGGGCATGAGGAGACAATCTTGTCCTCAGGGGGACATTTAGTCTTGTTTGGAGACAGTCTGGGTAAAAATGCTGCTAAACATCCTACAATGCACAAACCAATCCTAAAACAAAGGGATCCACAGAGAACACCTCCCCCTTCCCCCCACCCCAGGAGCATCCTACCTGCAGCTGTGAAGTGCCACTCTGGGCACACCACACAGTAGCTCCCGGCTACCCACCAAAAACCATCTGGACTTTGAGGCAGGTATCCAAGGTCTACTGCAGTTTGTCCCCACCCCACCTTCCACACCACACTGTGCAGCCCTCCACTCCAGGCAAGCTGAGCTGCCTTCCACCAGCCCTCTCCTGCTCAATAGTTGTCTAGTCTTTTGATGCACCCCTCACCCCCTCGTCCACCTGTTGACACGGCCCCACATCTTCCAGCTCCAACCCTTCCACAAAGGCGTAGTCCTCCCTAAGTCCACTGCCAAGCCCCCCTCACCCCCCATCAGGCAGACTTTACTCTGCCGGGTCCTGTCCTAGGCCCTCCCCGGGGTGGACTCCACCTCATGAGTGGGAGCCTGGTCTCCCCCACCTCTGAGCTCTGCTGGCACCCCCACCCACCCACCACAACTGTCAGCATAGATGTTTGGCCACATCTCACTGCACGTGGCCTGCCAAGACCACTTTCAGCATTAAAGCTGGAAATGATGACTGTTCCTCATGGCTGCAAACTTCTGAGCGTCTGAACAATGGGACTGGCGGAAACACACACCCTCCCCTCCCCCCAGACAATACAGGCGAGGCCAGGAAAAGAAACAAATCCTGAGGAAAAGGCCACGTGGGAGAATCTTCGGTGCCCTGTCTTCCCTGTGCTGACCTCACAACTCCCACCAGCATTAGCCAGAGCTGAGCAGGTAGCTTGTCCTTGAAACACACAATGAGGAGAAAGGGACAAGGTGCTAAACTGCAAAATGGCAGAAGAGATCAAGCGCCCGAGGGCACCTTTGGCACACACGCCAATGTGAAACTGTAGCAATGTGGATTTGTGCCAGTGAAAATGAAGAGAGGCTGAAAACAGAAGGGGGAGAGTTTTAAATCTTCAAGCTGTGTGTCTGTAATCACAAGGCAGAAATTCTGAGCCCTCACGGGCTACCCCCGAGGAGATGCCCCCAGAATACTGGGGTATCCACCTAGGAGGCTGCTTTGAAGTTGCTGCCCCTAAAAGAAGACTCACAGGGCACCTCATTTCCTTCTCCTCCATCGCTGGTGGGGGCGGAACATTAATATAACCTTAGCCAAGGGCAACATGGCAATGTTCACCAACACAGCGAGGACAGGCAGCCTGTGACCCAGCATCTCCCTGGAACTCTGTCTCACAGATCCACCGAAACAAAATGAGCCACCCACAAGGAGAGCCATTGCAGCCTTATCTGTAAAAGCAAAAGACTGGAAACAAGCTAACTGTGTAACAGCAGGGGAGTGGCTAAATAAATTATAGGACATCCGTGCAATGGAATAAAAGATTGGGAAAGCACTTTCCTTGCCAATAGGGAGCAATTGCTAAGACAGATTGTCGAGGAAGAGGAGTCCAGTACAGGGCAGTCTGAGCAGCGCGTCCCTACCCGTGGGCTTGTGAAGGAGTAATGCCTCCGAAAGAAGCAGTTGCTTGAATAGTCACAGAATCTCCCTGAGAGAGGACACAGGAAGTCAGGGCCACAGGCTACCTCCAAGGAAGGGCAGACACTAGGGGGGTGCCACCCGGGGCGAGAGGAAGACTCTCCCCTCTGGGCACTTGGGTGTCTTTTTATTGTGTTCCATGTGAGCGTATTGCCAGCTAAAAATATTTTACAATAGCAAGGACACGTGGCAGTGATGTCTGTTTGCTGCCGTGTCCTCTTCTTGCTTCTTGCTCCTGTTGCCTGCTTGCTGCACTCACCCTCCCGGTCCCCCTCCTCACAATGTCACACAAAGGCAGCAGCGTGAAAGCACAGGGGCGCGGTGTCCACAGTGGGCTGCACAGCCAGTCACTCCAGGCCTGTGTGTGAACCTGCACTGCCTCTGTAGCAAGCGGGGATCAGAGTGCCCCTCTCAGGGAGTGCTGGGAGGGGCTGGGAAGGTTAAAGCAGAGTACTGGTGGGCAGGCCCCTAGCACAGCACCCAGCACACAGGACATCTCCACCAGCCTGCAGCCTGGTGGGGCTCAGCTGAGCTCCTTGGACTCCAGTAGGGGCTCTCCAGGGACCTGCTCTGGCTGCAGCTGTGAAGGCAGCCCCGGGAAGCAGCTTGTTTCCTTGCGTGCACACAAGCAGGTGTCCCCGCTGCCTCCACCCTGGGCTCTGCTCCCTCGAGGGGGAGAGGGCAAGTAGAGATCTTCAGGCCAGATGTCTGCAAACCAACAAACTATTCATGGCTCACTGCATGTGTCTTGTGATTCTCTGACACCCAAGACATCCTTGGCAGAGGCTTCGGAAGTGCTGGACACGCAAGAGAGCCACTTCAAAGGCTGCGTGCGTGCAGGAGGAAAGTGCCCACAAAAGGCTTTGTCTCCACCCACCTCCAGGGGAAGCATCTGGAGCTGAGGACAGGTCGCTCCCAGGGAGGGAGTGTACCTGTGGAGGGCAGGCTCCTTCACACCCAACCACATCTACCTTCCCTGAGGCCCACTTTCTGTGCCCCTCAAACCAACAGCAGGCTATGGAGCTGCACTGAGTTCAAATCCTGACTGCCTCCTTACTGTATGTGTGACCCCGGGCAGAATGCTCAAGCTCTCCCTGCCTCAGTTTCCTCACCTGCAAAATGCAGAAAATCATAGCAACCATCCCACAGAGTTGTTACAAGGATTAAATGGTTTAACACTTTAGACTCGGAACAGTACCTGGCATGGAGTAAATGATCAATGCATGTTAGCTACTGTTGATAACTACCATCATCTTCATCATCATCATCATTGCCAAGGCCCTCCTCTCTCCTAGCCCCACTGTGTTACACGCCAGGTATCACGGCCCCTTTAAGGCTGCTGAACCCTGAACACAGCAGCAGCCCCTAACCGCAGCCTGCTGCCACAGAGGGCCATTTCTAGGGCTGCAGCAGGCAGAGCAGTCTGGAGACCACTGCACTCCATCCCCAGACCTCAGTGCTCTTTGGACAGCCTGCTGGTCTCAACAGCCTCTCTTAGCACTTCCCAGGTACTGCCTTTTGCAAGCCCTGCCTGGCCTTGGCCAGTGTTCCCACCCCAGAGCTAAGACACGTGGCAGGGGCAATGGCCTCTGGTGCCCAGCCCAGCCCCTGCACAGAGTCAGCTCCACTCCTCAGCCCATGCTGAACCAAAGGTGCCCGTGAGAATACGACCCTCGAAGTCGGGTTCATGGCCCAACACTGTCAGCACACAGAACAGAAAATCCATCCGCTGTCCCCAAGTCCCGAGCCAGCGTCTTCTTGCTGCCAAACCAGGTCTTGAAATTTAACATCTGACACTGATGCCAAAAGCTTACAAGGAGAAAGGCGTGGTCCTCTCAGCTTTCACTGCGTTCACTGACAACGCCCCACCCGGCCTGCAGTCACTGGCCCTAGCAACGGGCTCCCTGCGGGCACCCTCAGTGATGTGAGTGGCAGGGCCCTGCTCCGAGAGCGGACGGGCGTCTGCAGCCCAGCACTGGCACCTGCCCCCTCTCTGAGACCACCTCCCATGTTGGGCTGGGGTGGAATATAATCGGTCTTACTTTCTGGGCACAAAATCCAGAACACGTCTCCACTGTCACATTGGCTTGCATCAGGGAGTCGGGGAAGGCATGTGTGATGTTCTCTGGCAGTCTGAAGCAGCCGCGGTACGTGACTGTCCTCCCTAGGGAAGAGAAGGGGTTCCGGTGAGAAGCGGTGCTCATGGCTGTTGGTGTCTGTCCCGAGGGAAGCTGGTGGCTTCAGACCCTGAAATGGGTGTGGCTGTCCTCTGGGAAGCGGGGCGGGGTGGGGTGCAGATTTCATGTCAGAGAAGGCTAACCACCCTGGATGGGTGTGATCAAGCCAAGCTCCTGAGAGAAACCAGGCACCAGAACCTGGGTCACCCCGGGACACTGACAAGGGACCCCTTGTCTGAAACTTCAGGTCTCACTATTGCTGCCAGCTCTTGGGGGATGGTGTCCTCCCTCCCTCCCTCCCTCCCTGCCTCCCCTCCCTCCTTCCCTTCCTTCCTTCCATGAATCTGGGTTGTACACCCATTATTCTGCACAAGGTGACCCAAGAGGCTGATACTCTGGAAAAGCCTATGACTTCCCCGTGAACGTGCAGAAAGGAAAGTAGGTCTGAAAATCTGAAACCCTGCCGCGTTCTCTCTCACTGTGCCGTCGCGTCTACCACTGTTTTGCCTCCTCCCCGATCTTGAACTCCCACCAAATTGTAGGAAGACTCCTGAAGTCTGGGTTATAGAGGAAGCCTCTGGCCACCGTGTTCTCCAGACCTTTGGGTGGAAAATTGTAGATCCCTAGTTAGCTTCCCTGATGCTGAACAAACCTTCTAGAATGTTCCAGCACCAACTGCTCATACTTCTTCCAGACTCATCTGAGTTTCTCCGGATGGCATCCTGATTCTCACCCCAGGCTCCTCTGAACACCAGATCTCCTGGCGCCCCACATCTCCACCTGCTGCCTCTGCCTGCGGCAGCCCGCAACCAGCAGCAGAAACCCTCACCAGCCAGCACCACGGCGGGAGGGCTCTCCATGCAAAACTGCAAAGCAGAACCGAGCCCTGGATCTGGAAGCCCATCTGACCAGCCCTGTCACTGGTGGTCTGGACATCAGGACACCACCCTATTTGGGCACAAGTGAAGAAGAGCAACCTAGTGCCAGGAAAACAGTCCAGGTCGAGCATCCATGGCTGGAGGTTAAGTCCTGGCACTGCTGGTGACTTGCTCCGAGACCAGGCCATGCCATGGACTCTTGTGCCATGGACTCTGTCTCCTCTCCCACATAACGCCTACCCTCCAGAGCTGTTCTGAGGGGCAACGTGTGCCCATGTGCCAGCCCCTGATGTGGCTGCCCTGGCCGTTGGTGGAAGGGCCTGGGGTGGTGGCTTGTGCTGGGGTCACAGAATTCCCTTCTGTCCTGTGGCATGATTGGGCCCCCAAAGAACAAAATAGTTAGCTGGGCTGGCCCGTGGTCCTCAGCTAGCTGCTCTGGGGTGGGACAGACACCAGGAGACAGGCTGCAGGGCATGTGACAGGGAGGCTGAGCAGCACAGGCAGGACACAGACTGATCGGGGTCATGGGCATCCCAGGCCGCAGGGACAGCTCCAGCGGGAGGCTGCAACAGGGTCCTCCTGTGCTCCTCACCCCCAGCCCTGACCCTGACACACAGCAGGTGCCCAGTGAGGGCTGAGCGGATGAATAAACTGAACACAACCAGGCACGTGGGGGCCCAGCATACACTGCAATGCCAGAGCTGCTGGGGACGGCAGCCTCAGCTGCCTCTAGATGTCATCACTGAGTGACTCAGGGAAGAGCCTGTCATCTAGTGCCATCTATCCATGCCCCCTCCCTCTCTTCCCAGGTGTGACACCCCAGGGCCACTTAGGGCAGAAGGACCCTTCAAGATGAAGTCATTGATGAGCCGCTCTGTTCCTATCTCTGATCCCAGCCTGAGGAGCACATTCACAGCTCTTATTCCTGTGAGTGTTCCTTGCTGGGGGGAGGTTGAAATTTAACATGGGTGGTCACCTGGCTGCCTCTTGACAGAGATCCAGTCGGCTCATCCCGTTGAGCAGGCTGTGGGCTGGCAAAGGTCAACCCCTGAGCTCCACAGCCTGTCCAAAGGGGCAGCTACCACACCATTTTCAACATCAACCATGGCATCGAGTCTAGCCAGCTAAGATCTGAAGCTGGCTTAAACTACTGGGCCACCCCCTCCTTAACCAATGGGCAACCTCACGCGCAGTAGTGATCACTAAGAGTCAGCGGCTGAGCAGGAAGGAGGGGCTGGCAGGGCAGCCCAGAGCCCACGTGGAGACCCGGTCCTGTGGGCGAGCAGAGGAGAGGTGTCGGGGGCTGTTGTTGTTGGAACCTGGGGAAACCAAAGATCCAATAAACCAGTCTGGAACATTCTGGTCCTCAGGAAGCCCATCTGGATGCTCAGGTGACAGAGCAGAACTTGATAGGTCCATGTACCATGGCAACCTCTGTGCCAGACCTGGCACGGAGCAGGTGTCAGTGACTCTCTGTGAAGTTAACGGTCTCCTTAGTGAGTCCGTGAAGAATGTGTCACCAGGGTCACAACCCCTGCCCCACTCCCCAATCTGGAGCCCTTGTGCCCACATATATCCTGTCTGACTAGAAGCAGTAAAGCAGGCACAGTTGGCTGGGCCTGAGCACTAAGCCACTCTCCCCATCACTCTGGCCCCATAGACAGTCCCCATGGTTCTCAGAGCCAGGCTTCTGTGCTTCGTGGCAAAGGCTCATTGCTAGGAGAGCCCTCCCAGACACCCCTGCAGTTCTAGCTTCTGACCTAATCCCTCTTTCCCTGAGCTTGGCCGTGGCCCTCAAATTAATCCATGTCCTGTCCCAGAGCCCTGTCACTAAGTGCGCGGCTGAAGGGAGTTGTGTCCATGAGTCAGTACCTGGACGCTGGGCTGTGCCTCCATCACCTACTGCCTCTCCCTTGCTAGCAGTGGGGGGTAGTCTCCACGCTCTGACTCCTTCCCAGCCCAGCCCCTCTCAATTATGAAAAGGACAGCCCCTGACGTGCAAATATGCCCAATCGTATTTATTTTATAAAGGAGACTTTCATAACAAGATTAAGTGGGTCTGGGGCTCATCATCGTGCAATCAGGACAAACCTGAGTTTCAGACACATCTGGTCGGGCCCGCTCCATTGTCATCTCTATTTGAAAGCACTTCCTGTTGAAATTCCTGGAGGTTCTTGCTGTCTGAAGCATCAGCTGACTCTCCCTCATGGCTCATTATTTCCTCCTGAGTTCTGTACTTAATTTCTAAGCTTATCATCAGTGAGAATTTATCTATGGGAACTCATTACCCCTGGGTTGGTGTTGCGTTTGCCTCTGCCAGCACCGCCAGGTGGTCCAGAGCCAGTCTTTATGTTGGAGCTTCCAGGACCAGGTGGATCGTATAAATCTGAACTCAAAACTCATACAAATGCTGACCCGCAATTACAATACAAATACTTAGGAAGACTTTTTTTTCACCTGAAGCTCAGTTCAAAACAGACAAGTTTTCTTTCTATCTCCACGAACTAGTAGGTGATACTTAAATAAAGAAAGAAAAACC
>VMDR010000540.1:166078-212795 GCA_007922815.1 Macrotus californicus
TCAGAATGGCCATCATAAACAAATCATCAGACAAGTGTTGGAGAGGATGTGGAGAAAAGGGAACCCTAGTGCACTGTTGGTGGGATTGTAGACTGGTGCAGCCACTGTGGAAAACAGTATGGAATTTCCTCAGAAAACTAAAAATGGAATTGCCTTTTGACCCAGCAATTCCACTGCTGGGATTATACCCTAAGAGCCCCTGAAACACCAATCCAAAAGAACCTATGCACCCCAATGTTCATAGCAGCACAATTTACAATAGCCAAGTGCTGGAAGCAACCTAAGTGCCCATCAGTCAATGAGTGGATCAAAAAACTGTGGTACATTTACACAATGGAATTCTACGCAGCAGAAAGAAAGGAGCTACTACCCTTTGCAACAGCATGGATGGAACTAGAGAGCACTATGCTAAGTGAAATAAGCCAGGTGGTGAGAGAGAAATACCACATGATCTCACCTATAAGTGGAACCCCATCAACAAAATAAACAAGCGAGCAAAATAGAACCAGAGACATGGAAATGAAGAACAAACTGACAGTGACCAGAGGGAAGGACAGAGGGAATAACAGGGCAAAGAAGGGGAAGAGTCGTGAAGGAACATGTGTAGAGGACCCAGGGACAAAGCCAACAGGGAGGGGAGTACTGAAAGTGGGAGGTGGGGGTGGGTGAGGTGGGGGAGAGTCATGGGGGAAGTAAGGACAACTGTAACTGAGCAACAATAAAAAAAATAAAACCTTCTTTATTATCTCTAAAACAACCCTACATTTTATTGATTTACATTTCAGTGACATTGAATCCCACTTTATGCAGAGGTTTCCATCTGACTCCCTACCCTGACCAGCTCAAAGCCTCCTCCTCTGCCCTACGTGGACACTAAAACCTCAGCCTATGGCCATCAACTTCCCTCTGCAGCAGCCCAGAGCCGCGTGGCATCTTCTGGACTCTCATCTTACCGTTGTGATTTTCAGTTCCCTCTCTTCTGGGGAAAGGTATTTCCTTATTTTCTTGGGAGTTCAGCTATGCATGGAAAATAGTGTTTGTTCAGTTTTATCCACCATTTCTAGGTGTTTAATAGCTAGGAAACTTTCAGATTATCTGGTCCACTCCACTGCTAAAAATCTAGGCCTGCGTCTGCCCTTTACAAAATAGACTGGAACCCAGAGAGGGAATGAGAGCTGCCTGAGGCCACACAGCATGTCTGAGACACACCTAGGCCTAGGCCTCAAGCCTCCTGACCAGTTTCTCTCTCCTTCCAGGGACAGAGAAAGATGTGCCTCAGTTACGAAGTCAAACAACCTTTGGCACACTCTAACCCCACTCCCCTCTGTGACAAGCCTGCTCAGGGAAGGTGATAAGGAAGGGCGGGCAGGGTTTCTGTTCCAAGTAATTTGGACTAGGGGCTACAGGCAGGGGAAGGCAGTTGGAGTGCAGGGGACAGACAGAGCTGGGGGGGTGCAGCACACTCACGCTTCCTGGAGCTTGGCTGCAGCTCCTCCACCCGGTAGACAGCGAGCCGGCCAACACCCCCGCACACGGAGCCCTTCTCACCCTTGCATTCGTGTTTACACTCCTCTGGCCCCACGCTCATCACCGGGAGCCGGTTCCCGCAGTAGCACTCGGCCCCGGCCTCCAAGCCGGCATAGACATAGGACCTGTGGGGAAAGTGAGGCCTGGGGTGAGCCGCTCTGGGCTCAGAGTTGGGGCTGGGGTCCCAACAGCACGGAGTCTGGATCACAGAATGACGGCTGGGCCTGGAGCAGAGGTCAGGTCCGGATGAGGGGGCGGGGGCCACGGCCCTCAGCGGGTGGCTGCTTTCAGCGGTCAGTCTCGGCCAGACTTCAGGGTCATCTGCCTCGGTTTAGGGAATAGTCCTTCCTTTGTGATAAGCTAACTGAATCAGCCCCATGGGCTCCCCCTGTCAGCCCTGAGCTTTGACCCCTGAGGTGCCAGCCACGGGAATAGGTCATGGTGTGCCCACAGCTGTGCGGGGCTGTGAGCGGGTCTCAGGATGGGAGGGAAGGAGCCCCCACTAGTGGCATTTGCCAGTTTCTGTGCACGATGTCGAGCTACCGATGGTTTAGTAACGGGCTTCTCACATTTTCTAAAACTTGCACTGTTCGCTCTCGTGAGCCAGCCACAAGCTGGCTCCAGCACACCACGGGTCCAGATCACCCTCCACACGTTACAGACAGGGCCTGCGGCAGCCTACTTCCCACAAGGGCGCTTACCCGCCTCTACCCAGGTGTGATGCTGTAGTGAAGAAAGAGAGCGAGTGGGACCAGTGTCGTTTTGCACAGTATTTTAACTATGGAAAGAGGCTGACATTTTCAAGCTCCCACCTCAGCGGACCTACGCACAAAAGTCCTGAACTGAAAACCCAAACACCAGCTCGTCCCCCTCACTGGGCCCCTTGCTAGCTGCGTGACCCTGACTGCCACTGACTACCTCTGAGCCTCCGAGTCCTCAACCGGCAGGAGGACAATGGAGACTATGTCAGACTCAGCTGCAGCTTTAGCTGGACTACAAAGCACCCTTGACAGGGACGCTGTCCTTTCCTTCTCTGGCCTCAGTTTCTCCACCTATAAAACGGGCACAATTAGTGGTTACCGAGCAGAACCTGTGTGACTGAAGTAAGTCAAGAGTACCTCTGCCGACTCTGTTTTATCCTCTGCTGTGTGTGAGCATGCACACACCCGCACACACATGTGTGCACACACATGCAGAGAACACTGGGAGAGCCTTGAAGGCAGGGACCATTCCTTGGCATACAACCAGTGTCTGGTTATGACTGGGTGATCAGAAAGAGCAAATCTTGTTATAAACACAAGAGCTTTTCCTACAGAGCTAGAATGGTCCTCAGAGAAATCTGGGTTAAAGCCCTTTATTCTATTTTAAACAGACAAGTGAACTGAGGCCCAGGAAAGGGAACGGACTCAGGGCTAAGTCACATGGTAAGTCCCTGGCACAGCTGGACTAGACCCCTGGTGTCCTGGCACCAAGCCCAGGGCTCTTTCCATAACCCCCTGCCACCTCATCAATAAACTTTCTTCTGGACAACTGGGACCTGACCAGTCAAGCCCTGATTAGTTACACTAGGTCACCTGGCAGCTAGAGTGTCCCCTCCTTGTAGGATTGTCTCGACCTCACTTTCAGTGGAGCAGAGGGTCTGGGGCCCCATACTTACCGCTCAGCACAGGCATCCTGACAGTGGGACACGGTCATCTTTCTCAAGTCAAAAAACACAGAGCCCTTCAGCGTTCTCTCCTGGCCATCGTCACTGAAGCATCCAATGTAGGTGCCTGTGAGAAGCAGAGCAGAGACTCAGATGCCCAGAGAGAGGGAGGGCTCCTAATTGCGGCCCCCGTAAGGAAATTCCAAGGCAACCCCCAGCCCTTCCTGGCCAAGGGGGCCTCTCAGGGAAGCCAGGGAACGAGGCTGTGGTCCCACTTTCCTTGCAGGGCTTCTGGATCTTTCATCCCTGTTCCTTCCCGCCCCTTTTCTTCACTGACGGCCCTCTGCACCCCTAGACACCCTGCCAGGGACCTGGCGTCTGTCTGAATACCACTTTCTTCCACCCCAACTCAGCAAG
This sequence comes from Macrotus californicus, assembly GCA_007922815.1. Classification (NCBI taxonomy): domain Eukaryota; kingdom Metazoa; phylum Chordata; class Mammalia; order Chiroptera; family Phyllostomidae; genus Macrotus; species Macrotus californicus. The sequence goes on from VMDR010000540.1 coordinate 169,668, forward strand.
TCTGGCTAGTTTCAGTACTGGGTGGGCCAAAAAGTCTGTTATTTTTCCATAAAATACAAGACACATTTTTCATTATCACCAATAACTTTTTTGATTTGGATATTTTGAGTATGTCAGCTATTTCCTGCAATTGGCTTCTAGCGGGTAGAGGCCAGGGGTGCTGCTAAACATCTTCCAATGCACAAGACAGCCCCGCAGCAAAGAATTATTTGGCCAAAATCTCAATAGTACAAGAAACTTCGCAAACCACTTTTGGTACGTTCGATCAGTCACAGCACCTTCTCCATGCACTGCACAAATCTTTTTTGCATTTCAGTTGCATTTCTGAAATAATAAAGCATAATACACCAAAAATATTGCGTATCTTCTTCCATCTTTAATATTAAAATGGCTGCACAAAATTAACCAATTTTGATAAGTTTTTTTAAAACGCACGCTGATATGACAGCTGTCACAAAACAGTCTAACAAAATTGGGGTTTTGAATAAAGTTCAAGTCAACTAAGCACTACTAGAGCCATCGTATGGAAAAAAAGTAATGGGCTTTTTGGCCAGCCCAACACCTCTCCTGAACCCCCTCCTTCCCCGATCCCTACCTTTCCTAGGCTTGGAGAGGTCGCCCTAGCTCCACAAATGTCCCAAGGGGCAGGTTCTGTCATCTTCTTGTAACCCAGAGGGAAGAAATTAACTGTGGAAACTCCGATCTTAGCTAATATAAATAAGATCTTGGAAACAGATAGAGCTATTTCAAGAAAAAAAATCTGCTGTCTCGGGAAAGAGCAAGCCCCATCGGCGGAGGTGTGTAAGCAGAGTGTATTGGTGTGTACGAGAGCCATCCTGTACAGGGCTTAACAAGATCGAGGGCTGCTGGGTCCTGGCCAGTCCAGGCACCTCTGGCACGTCCCCGGAGGAGGACATGACCCCACAAAGCTGTGGCAGTGCTGACCCAACCATACACAGGCCAGTTTGAGTCTGTGACAGCCCCGCCCCGTTGCCTTCAGAGAGGAAGATATCTCCCCCTTCCAGGCAACGAGCCTCTTGTGATTCCATCAGCACATACGTGGCCCCACCCAGTGTCTGTCCACACCACACCCCTCCACTCAGGACCCTGGACCCCCAGGCCCTGAAAGCATTTCACTCTCTTTATGTAAAATCTCAGGACCTCGGAGACCAGCATGGACCGCTGCAGAAAGATTTTCCTCAGGTCAGCGAGGATGAACTGCTCGCCTCCTCAGCCTGCCTACTTAGTATAAGAAAACTAATGTTTCAGAACGAAGAAGAAATTCTATTATAGCTTTCAATTAAACATCCAAAACACAAGCTCAGGGGTTGTTAAACACTTATCACTGTTGGTGAGAAATTAACCTAAAGGCTGTGAAGACGCCTGGGCTCAAGACCCCTGAAGGCTGAGAACGGCACGTACGTGTGTCTGGGGGAGTAGGGAACAGCTTTGGGAATGGGCTGACTTGGGTTCAAATCCAGGCTCCACCGTGACCTGGCTGTGTGAGCTGGCATGTGCAGCTTCCCTTCCCTGAGCCTCAGCTTTCCCACGCGAGACATGGGTGCTCCGACAGAATTCATGGGGTGGTGGCGAGAGCTCCATTACACGTGGGAAGTGTCTAACGCAGGGCGTGGCACGGAGTATGTGCTCAGTCGTGATTGTTTTTATTGTCAATATATCATGACTAATAATAGACATTTTTAAGTTGCTTTCCTTCCCTGAAACTCAAATTCTTCATTAAAATGGTAACAGCACCACATACATATAAGGCTGCTTGAAATTAAACGAGGTAACAGATGGATGTACATCTACACAGAACAACGCTTGGCCATTAACAGATGTTTGAATAAGTGACAGCTATTATTATTCTGATCCTACACTCTAACCTGGGACCTGGTGTGATGATGGATCAGTAAATATCAGCTGAAAAATCAACACATTAATAAAAGAGAGAAAGAAATGGTTTCAATCAGTCAGGCTCAGGTTCTTCGGAAAACGGGGAGTGGCTAACCAGTCAGCAGCTGGCCATTTGCTGGTGCTGACCAGTCCGGGGGTGGAGGGGAGCCCTCGCCTGGCTGGCCCCGGCTCAGTCTTGTAGCAGAGGCCTGAGATGCAGATGGCCCGCCTCTCTGTGAGGAGGAGGTGAGCCCTTTCTTCTGGGAAGATAATGAACGGCCTTTCTAACCCCCTGACAGGGGCGAGAATGTGCAGAGAGAAAAGGACTTCCGAGGGATACACTGGGACACATTCTGAGGCGGATTTATCACTTCGGGCTGAAAGGGAAGCAGCGCGTTACTGTCTGTGACTCCACATCTGTTCATTTGCACATCAAAATGGACATGCCGTGCGGCTATTAATGATGGCTTTGGAGGTATTGGAATGTCTTTGGAAATTACTATCAATAAAAAACAAACTGGCTATGGAGAAGTTACTATTTTCCCCTAGTAAACTTACTGACATTTTATTCCATTATGGATGTTGTCCAAGGTATAATGAAATGCTCAGTGATTGATGGAGCCTCCTGCAGCTTCCGCGGCTCGCAGGATCCCTTTTCAGGAGGATGGCAGGCTGCCCGCACCTCGAAGAGACACCCTCTTTGTGTGCAGCCCCGACAGCTGTCCCGAGGGCTGGGCTGGGGGCTACTCTCCACCAATGAGACCGCCTGGCTGGGCAGGGCCCATAGAGCCACCTCCGCCAGGGGAAGGGGGCTCCCGGAGGGTTTTCAGGCCAGTGTCCTGCCTCTCCCCTCTTTCTCTGAAGATTTCCAGCCAGGGGATACCACCACCTCTCCAAGAGTACAAATCCTTCCTGAAATCTGGGGGGATATTTAAAATATTTAATAACCTATGGGGGGCAGTTACTGATCATTCAGAATTGCCATCATTGAACACTAGAACTGGATCCTGATGTCCCTGCTGTGCCAAGCATTGACCCTTCCCTTGCTGGGTCACTGGGGAGGGCAGCCAGAGTGTAGGGGGTACCTCAGAGGCCCAGGGCAGTAACCATTCCAATAGTTTAACAACTGATAAGGCCATACTGGTAGTTAATGGTTGGACTAACTGCAGTCCTTCAGCCTTCCCCAGGGCCCCTTCCATCACTTTGTCAAGTCATTGGAGATGACTTAAAGCAAAGGGGTACCCACTGGGTCTCCTGGACATACATACTCTACACCCAGGGCTATAACTAGGTCACCCTGAGCCCTCCCCTCTGCTGGCCAGTCACAATCAAGTCAGGTTACAAAGAACTAGTCACTTCTGTCTAATAAGCCCAAAGTCCTTTGCACCAGCCTCTACCATGCCCCAGTCATGCTGTACAGTAATCATTTGGCTGCATATCTGATTCTGCCACCAGACTGAGATCCTGAAGTGCATGGTGAATAGCATATATGCAGGCCCAGACACGGATCCTCAATAAGTGTAGATTGAGAGCAATAAAGAGAGGAATTGTGGCTAACTTGCCCAAGGTCACAGAGACCAGGACTGGCAATACCAAGAGAGGAATGCAGGTCTGTTTTCAAAACTTGTGCTCTTTTTATGGCTTCCTCTCAAGAAATTCATACTGACCTTGTCAGTCATTTACACTTTAGTCTAAATGAGTTGCACTGGTGCAACCTGCATAGAGACTCAGTTTCTGGGTGTGTTAAGAGTTTACAGAAATCATACCTGTATAAAGTGAGCTGCAGACCCAGTTCCTCATTTCTCCCATGAAAGCCTTGCTGAGAAATCCCCCAATGAGAGCTTTGACCTAGATGATTTTAGAAATAACTTCCTTCCACGCAGACAACAAGGTGCAGTCCTCCAGTCTACACTTTACTGAGCCCCCAGAGTCATCATCCTAAGATGAGGGAAGCTTAGGCTCCTTTCCCTTCCCTGGAACTTTCTTAATATCCTCAGAATAAAGCCCAATTCCTGGGTTGGGCCCTCACAGCCCTCCCTGACCCAGGCACCAGACCCGGACCCAAAGTCCAAATTCTAAGATGAGCATCTCGCCTCATCTCTTTCTAGATTCTGCGCTGAGGGCTCTATTCTCCAACCCCACTTTCTATAGTTAAGAGAGCAGTTTTCCCTGTGACTCCGGGCATAAGACCATGTGGAGTGGTGACAGGGAATGCTGACTGAGCTGTCACCACTCAACAACAGCTGGACAGACACTTCCTGGGTGTTCCTCCCACGCGGGCTCTGTGACTGGGCCCTGGGCAGAGCCTGTAGGACTCGGTGCAAAGAGCCTGGACCTGAAGCCAGGCTGTCCCCATGTTCCACTCTCAGCAGTGTGACTACGACAGGGGTGATCTGTGTCCACCTGTGTCCCCCAGGCCTCGCTGCTTCCCGGCCGCACCGAGATGCATGCCCTTCCCCTCGTTCTGAGCCCCTACCTGCTCCATAACACACCTTTCGTTGGCTGTCTTCTCTTCCCTGTCTCACTCTCAGTCCCTAACAGTGTCCCTGGGGTCATATCCCAAATGTACAATGTGCATTGGAATCCTGGTTTCAGGGTTTGTTTGTAGAAGCCCAAACTAAAAGAATGACCTTGGGGATTTACTTAACTTCTTTGTGCCTCAGTTTCTTCATCTGTAATACTGGGACATAATCATTATACCCATAAATAGCACATTTACTGATACACAGGAAATGTCATATGAGTTAGCTATTTTTATTAAATAATAATAGCTGCCAGTTACTGAATGTCAAATAATATACTAGGTCCTCTAGCGCGGGGGTCCTTGGCTTAGGTGTACAACAGAATCTCCTACAGGGTGCGCGGCCTGCGGCCCCTGCCCCAGAGCTCAGGATTCAGCTGGTCTGGGAGAACCTGAGAATCTGCAGTCGTAGCCAGCTTGCTGGTGATGCTGAAGCTGCTGGTCTGGGACCCCGCTCTGTGCACTACTGCTCCACGTTCTCACGTTTAATCCTCACAACAACCGTGGGGTAGGTATCTCTCCCGCCATTTCAGAGGGGCCCGGAGAAATTAAACAACATGTTCAAGGTTACCCAACAAATTTGTGGCTAAGCCAAGATTCAAGATGAGAACTGTCTGAACCCAAAGCCTGAGCTCTAAGCGACCTACTCGCACTTCTTGGCCTTGAGCCATGTGGAAGTACGGCTGGTAAGTGAGCAAACTCCAGAGGTCTTCCCATCACAGGCCCTTCCTGTATCCTGCAGAGCAGGAGAGAAGGAATAGTCTGTGAAGGCCATGGGCCTACAGTGCCTACTTCTCAGCTGCCCCAAGAGACAGAGAAAAGGGCCACTGGTTCTGTGACCCTGAGCAGGGCTCCTGAGAGCAGCTCCAAAACATGCCAGGGGACCCAGGGCTGAGCACCTACCTCTGCTGCTGGCGGCTGGCCGGGGGGCCTCGGGGCCCAGGACAGGCAGCCCCTGAGGGTCGCCCATAAAGTGGTGAAACCAGCGGCGCCGCAGCTGACGCAGCTCCGAGTTGCGGCTCCGGAGCCAGCGGGGTCCAGGCCGGGGCCGGGCCAAGGGGCTCTGCAGCACGTCCACACCGAGCAGCAGCTCTGGGCTGACACGGGGGTCCTGCAGGGCTCTGCTGTTCAGCAGGCCCACACCCAGTGCCATGGCAGCCACGGGCAAGGCCTGCAGAGAGCCAGGTGCCCGGGGACCCTGAGGCAGGGCCACTCGGGCCCGCTGCAGCAGCAGCAGGCTGCCGGTCATCAAGTAGGCGGCCGTGAGGAAGAACAGCAGAAACTGTGTCCGGCGGAGAAACTTCTGGAGTCGGAAGAAAGGTTTGGCCATGCCCCCGGGAGGCAGGGCTCCTGGCTGGAGCCTGGGGACGGCTCCTAGCGCCCGGGTGGGAGGGAGGCCTGGGCCTCCGGAGGTGTCATCTCGGCATTGTGGAGCCAGCCTGTGCTTTTCTGGGGTTACTGCTCCTTCTGCCCCATTTCCATCAGGTGCTCGAATGACACCATCACTTTTCTGTGGCCACTGGGTCCTGCAGCTGCAGCTTCTGCCTAAGCGTCACGACCTTCGCCATCCCTGAGCTCTATCGACCCTTCTCTCCTGGCTCAGAGATCTGGAAAAGCAGAGAAAAAGCATGTAGATGAAATAGGGCCCACCACTCCCACTGCTCCAGGGTCGGGAGCCCCTCATTGCTGGCTCTCTTCACCCAAGGGGCTGGCTATGTTACAGGAGCACTGGACAGAGAGCTGGGTTCAAATCTCAGCTCTGCCCCGGCCAGCTGTGAGACACTGGGCAAGTTACTGAACGACCTGGGCCTCAGCTTCCTCTCCTCTTAAATGGGAATAACACTGTCCCCTGAGCAGCAGTGAAGATGCAGTAATGACAGTGACACGGAGGAGGGAGAGCAGCAGCTCTGCACTGAGCCCTTGCTAAGCGTCAGGTGCTCAGCTAAATGCGTGATGTATTTTCTCACTGAATCCTCCCGCCGACCGCGAGGTAGATGCTGTAACATCCCCACATTGCAGATGAAGAAACCGTGGCAAAAGGAGGCAAAGGAACTTCCGCAGCCGCACAGCTGGTAAACAGAGAGGCCAAGGACTGGAGCCGCCTGTACTCAAGCCCGTGCCCTGAACTACACAGACAGCCCAGCCCAGGGCATAAGTACACAGTGGGTGCTCCATACATGTGTGCGAGCCGCCACCTCCCAGGGGCATTCTGGCACTGCAGGCTCTGTTTTGGAAATTGCTTTGCAGAGGCTGGTCAGCTTTAACACAGGAGTGGGAGGGAGAGGACGTGCATGGTCTTCCCAGACTTCCTGAGGGCCAATGGAACGGGACAGCCCAGGGCCCTGCACCTGTGAACGGAGGCTGGGGTGCCCGAGGCAGAGCAGGCGGAAGGGCTCTCAGAGCAGGCGGAAGGGTGGCCCTCTGCTCCCAGGACTCAGCGCTCATGCTGAGCTTCGGTTCCCTTTGGCGGGGCCTCTGAAGTGCACTGTAGGGGTTGGCAGAGGCCTCCGCAGCTGCCTCGAGCCAGGCTGCTTCATGAGGAAGGCCCTCAGCACAAGGACACGCTTGTCCCAAGAAGAAAGGCTCTGAGGAGCGTGACTAAGCCGCTGCCGTAACTAACATGGCCCGGGACCCCCGCCAGACCCGCGCGGCCCCTCAATGGCCGCTCTGTGCGCTGGGAGCAGCCGGCCGGGTGTGAGAAGAAAGACAATGTTTGGGCTCTGCGACCTGGCATTCCAGGGCGAAGACCCCGAGGAGCCCAGACCAGCGTGGCCCTTTCTGACTGAACGCCGATAGCTGCCAGGTTCTGAGGCCTCCGGGGAGGACGGGGATCTGGGAATACAGGGCGGCTGGTCCTTTAGGCCGGAGAGTGGGTGACAGGCGGGGTAATCAGCAAACGAAGATGGAATTAAACTCTGAGTTGGAAAGCCATCGCAGACGGGCTTCCAGAGCTTTTATTTTCTCTTGAAGCCAGTGTGTGCCAGGCCCACCCCAGCCAGCTCGTCAGATTTGTAAAACCACAGAGAAAATCCCAAGAAATCCTGACTGATCTCCCTGTCTCCAGCTCCGGCCCCTCCGATCCATCCTCCACGGGGCTGCCAGGGCGATCCTCCTAAACACGCAAAGCTGATCACAGCACTCCCCTGCTTCAAACCCTTTCAATAGCTCTCCACGGCTTTTGGGATAAACTCCAAGCTCCTTAGCACAGCACACAAAGCCCCTTCATGATTCAACCCCTCCGGTTCATCTCTTGCCAGGCCCTTTCCTTCGGCTTCCCCATCATGCATTCGTGCGTGCACACACACACAAGCACACACAGACACACTCACACACCGCGATCTAGCACAACTACCACAGCACAGCTGTCTTGGTGCCTTTGTACACTCTACCTTTTAGGCCTTTTCCTCCCTCTTTGCCTAACGAATCCCTGTGCTCCCTCCGAGGCTCAGCCTGGGAGTTACCTCCTCCGAGAAGCTTTCCCTGACCACCATCCGCCCACTGGTGTGGAATCCTCTGCCTTCCCACAGCCCACAGCTGACCCCATCCCAGCACTCGCATCCCGGGATGACTCTGATTGCCCGTCTATTTGTCAGTCATCCTGAGAGGACTGTGATTGACTCAAGGCTCCAGGTCAAACCCCATTCAATTTGGTAACTCTGGCCCCCAGTGTGAGGCCTGGCAGTGGAGATGCTCGGTGATGTGTGTTTCTGAATACATTTTTAAAGATGAATGATAAGGTAAATTGACAGGGAAATCGTTATATCAGAAACCTGCTCCTGTGGGGTCTTAGGGCAATGAAATCTCAAGTTCCACTTACTCAGAGCTGTGGGCGCTCAGCCTGACAAGCAGGAGACACGAAGCAATGCAGAAGCACAATTAAATAAGGCAGCTTAACACAGCTGAGGTCTTTCAGACACATGGAAGTTAACAAGGTGCCTGAGGTTTATCTGTTATCCTTTCTTGACTGTGATTCCATAAAGAGGGGTTTCCAGGGCTGTTCACAAAGGGCTTCTGGTCCTCAGACCGGGATTCTATCAGCACGGAGTCCTACACAATTAAATAAGAGGGAGAAGGAAGGGCTCCTGCTACGGAAGGAAAAGTCCTGATAAGACAGAGCAGAAACGTGAGCAATGGATCAACAGCTCAGAAGTGTGAAGATGTGGTGCGGACCCCACACGCATCTCATATGTCAGGCTGGGACACAGCTATGAGCCGGGCGGGCACAGTGGGTGGGCCATTGTCAGGGCCACAACAAGGACTGTACTGATCATACCCAAGTACCCCAAGGTCCTCCAAAGTCCTCTCCAGAGTGTCCCCTTCCCCGAGGGGCTGCCCCTGGTCTGGGGAGGGGAACACTGGGTGTGAAGGCAGGGGTCAGCCTCTCTCAGGCCAGAGCTCAACAACCCAGGCCTCCCATAGAGCAGGCTGCCACTCTGAACTTTTGACAACACAAAGCCGATTCCCAGCCCAGAACCCCTGCCGTGGGCTGCTGGGGCTGCCTGCCCGAAGCATGAGGACCTTGTTCCCTGCCCTGGACTTCGCCACACTTCCCATCAATATTATGTTTGCCAGCCACCCCCACTCTCTGCCATGCCACCTCTCCTCCCAGCTGGCAGCCCCTCCAGGGCACAGGTCACACATGATTTGTCGCCACATCGCCAGATCCCAGCACACAGCCTGCAAGGCAGGGCTGGCAGCCGTTTGCGGAGTGGCTGGACCTGAAGAGGCCAGGGGTGGGTGGGTGACAGGGAGCATCCGCACGAGGGCTCACAGCCAAGCCAGGAGGTCAGTCAGTCGAACAGCAGGACTCACCAACACCAGTGGTGGGGGACACCTCGTCCAGCCTGAATGCACCGGGCCCAGGAGCCCGCCAGCTGTGCCCGCTGCACCCCAAAGCCAGGGGGCTCTTCACTAAAGCAAATCTGCCTTGGGAAACTTGCCGCACAGGGCAGGGCCCCAGGCTCCTCATCTGTTGAATGGGGATGAATCGGCATTGTTGTGGGTTGCATCAGGGAGCAACACTTCTGTTGCCTACACACCGTGGCAAACATTGGCTGCGAAGCAAAGCGGCAGACCAGGAACACTGGAGGGGAGGCCGTCAGCGACTATGCCGTGGGGGAGACCAGTACCCTCCTCTCAGCCCCCCACACCCTGGGGGGTGCCTAGCATCCCGTTCTTACTTGAAGCTGGTCCCACGCTAAGATGGCTGTCAGCAACTGCCTTATTTCTCCTGATCACCATTTATTAAGCACAAGCAATGTTAACAGTAAACAGGCTAGGCTGCCTTGGATACTTTACCTGCACCATCTCATTCACTGCATACACCCCACCAAGGCAGGTGCCCTGGTGACCCCACTGAGAGCCGAGGTCTCCGGAGCTCAGCTGGGAGACGTGCACTGCCCAAGGTCAGAAAACTGGGCCAGCACCCAGACCCAGGCCACCAGCTTCAGAGCCGACCCCGTGCCTACCCCGCTTCCTGCCCTCTCCCCACACCAGCTCCGGCTTCCCACGAGGCCAGATTTATTCCTGAAAGTAGTATAGAGTGCTTCCACTAGCACCCTCTGGGAACATGCCAGGCCAAAGCTCCTAGAGATGGCGCTGCTCATGGTATCTGCGAGCCAAACCTCCCAGACGCTGCTGCCGGGTAAGCGTTCCTGCCTCCTGGGCCCTCCCTTCATTTCTCCCTCAGCCTCGCTTCCCACGCGGTGCCTCCCTTCTAGGAACCGCGCAAAGTGCTTCAGGGGATGACGGGGGCTCCAGGGCTGAGTACAGAGTCTCCGGATGGACAAGGTTGAATACCCTCTCCCATGCCCAGCAGCTTTCTAGAGGCCAAGTGTCACCCCAGAGAGGGGCGGGACCTGAGGGGCAGAGACCTTGAGTTCCCTCTCTGGAATGAGAGGAGAATAATGAGGCAAAGGGGCTTCTGGGGGTCTCAGAGAGGGAGCAGGAGCCTAGCTCAGGCGGGGATTCAGACAACCGGAGCCTTCTTCTGCTACTTTGTTGTTATCTGGGTCCCAGGCAGGTGCTGAACATGAAGGAGAGGTTGTATTGGGCAGATGGCACCTGCCTCTCACCTAGGTGTGGGGGTCTGAGAAACTGAGCAGGTGTGGGGTGGCAGCAGTGGGGGGAGGCCAGGAGAGGAGAGCAGTGGAGGGGAGAGGAGGCAGTCCCGGGGGAACTGTGGGCTGAAGAAGCAGCTCAGAGCTGACCCAGGCCTGACCAGTGGCTGCTGGGGCTCAGTCATGTGACTCTCTGCCTCCCCACCACTCCTGGACAGAGACAAGCAGTGGCAGGTGAGGGGAGAATGACTCCAGACACCCCAGAAGCATCTCAGCCATGGTGACCACTACAGTGAGAGCTGTGACCCTCCAGGGACTCAGAGCCACGAGCTCCTGGTGAGGCAAGAGCCATGGAGATGAAGACCCAGCATGTGGCTCTCCAGACAGTGCGATGGGTGCTCTAAGCCCCAGCCTCCATGACTGGCAGACGGGGAGCAGGTGTCAGTCTTAGGACCTCACGAAGCCATGCCAGGGAGCCCCCAGCCTGGCTCAGCACTCTGAATTACCCCTCCCTGTCTTTTCCTGCCCCACCAAAGCCTGCCTCTGCCCTGCTCAGGCTCAGCACCTGCATCTGGACCCTGCCTACCCCAACAGCCTGGCCGCTCCCAGTAGCCTAAGACAGTGATCTTTCTAACATGAAGAGCCAATGCCACAGCCTGCAATGGCTCCCCAGGACTCAGATGGCCGAGTTTAAGCTCTTCGGCCTGGCATTCAATGGCCCTTCTTGGTTCAGTCTCCCAGCCCCTTCCTTTCACCTTCACTTCCAGAATGCAGTCTCCCAACCAGTGCCCCCTGCCCAGCATGAGGTGCTTTGCGCCCTCTCATACGTGTTTTATCATCGGCCATGGGTGCCTGAGCCCCATCTCGTGACTCTGAAATGCACCGTGGCCCTCAATCACTGTGGTATCAGCTCCAGTGCCACCTCTTTCATGGAACAGAGCTGCTCTCCAGCTCTAGAAGGCGAGGCTGGATGTCCTGCGAACGGCACCTGGTCCTGCCTGGAGTCAGAACTCACTCCCACTCTGCCTGCTTCTTCCCCCCGCCCCCATCAGTCCCTTGCACTTGTAGTCAGTGCCTCTGCCCACTGCTGAGTGGGGCACAGGACAGGTACCCAGAAAATCGGTGCCCACCAGCCACCCTCCATTGGCAGGGCCATGCCACCCTCATCCTGGGGTCCCACACCTCTGGGTCTTGGAGACTCAGAAAGACAGCAAAGGGCCCGCTAAATATAAATCTGCTGGACCATGGGTGGGATACAATCTGGGAGACGGGAATGGGGTAGGGGTCCCTAACTTGGAAGAGGCGCATCTTTGGCATATGTGCTGTTAAAGCAAGCACAAAAGAGGCGAATCTCTGATCTTCCGAACTTCAGAGCGTAAGTGAAAAAGTCCAAAGTAAGAAATGTTGTAAAGGATATAATACATAATAGTAAGGTCAAAACTCCACTCTATGCAAAGGCAGGAGAAGCCTCCATCAGACCTACTGCTACAGTTCACATAAATAAGGATAAATGTTCCTGTGCCTCATTAGAGACTGCAAGGTCCTCTCACACACCATCACGTGTGCTGTCTCAACGAACAGACCAGTAAGCGAATGAGCGACTGTCCCATAAACTTGTGACGTCGCAGTCATTGTCATTCCCATTTGACAGATGCAGAATTGGAGGCAGAAAGAGGGCCAGTTAACTTGACCAAAGACAAATAGCTATCGCTAGACTGAGTTCAAATTTTCTGATTCTAAATTTGTGGTATCATCTCCCACATCACATGGCCTTTCTTTGCTCAGCACCACAGACACAGGTTCTTCCCGGCACGGGGCTAGGCACCAGGGCTGCAAAGAAAGAGAAAATACTACTGTGGGTATTCTCTTTTTAGTTGGTTGATCTGGAGCCCAACCCACTCTTGAAACAGCCAATCACATCCTCTTCTGGGCTACCTCTGGGTCACCTTTTTCCTAGAAGCCTGTTTTGTTCCTATGTTCCTCCCCTTTCTCAGTGGAGCAGTCTTGCAGGTTGCCTAGACCCCGTCGAGCAATCTGGACACAGCTGGGAGAGTGAGTGGAACACCCAAACACAGTCAGCCTTGCCCTTCTCTGGCCACTGCCTGCAGTCATTGGGATGAGGGACTCATGCTAGGGGAGGGGACCCAAGACTCCTTTGGCATTCCTATCATCAGAACCCGCCCCCTTGCCCCCCTCAAGCCAAGACAGCCACCCTCTGGTTTCCAGCAGCAGGAGAAGTAGAGGGGGAGACCTTAACGGCCACCAGTAGGTGCACTGCATTTCCCAGTTTGCCATGTCAATCCAGCCCAGTCTTTCCTCCACAGGGAGGCAGAGTTCCTCCCTGGCCGTGTTCTCCAGGAGCGCCACACTTCTGGTAATTTTGCAGTCAATATGTCAACATGGATTATTAAAGGCACGTGGAGAGACTAGAAGAAATAGTGCAAAAACAACACATTGAGCCCCAAGGAGAAGACAGTCTAAGGCCATGTTCATGCACTCGCTCCCTAGATGGCCTGCCCCTAGCCCAGCTCTGCCCCTGTTGGTGGGTTTGATTATCAAGCACATGGTACAGGTTAAGACCCTGAAGGCCTAAACACTGAGCTGCCCCAAAGTCCTTGGCCTTGACCTCAGTGTAGTTCCAGAGGGAGAGTCAGGAGACTGGGATCTGAGCCAGACGGGAGCACAAACTAGGAGTGTCCATGAAGAGAAGCACCCATTCCCTAGAGGTCCCGCTCAGACGCAATTCGATCTGGCCTGGAGCTCTGTATTGTCCGTCCAGGCGACTCTACGGGGAACCAGCTCTGAGCCTCACTGCCCAGTGCTGGGCCTTAACTGACTCGGCTGGAGGCTCAGGCTTTAGCAGCTGACCAACTGGTGCCCAGCATATCCATTTCTGCCTGGTTGGGCAGACTGGAAGGAAGGGACAGGGTCTGGCCTTCTGCCTGATCCATGCTTCCCTTCCAGCCCGATGGGCCACAGGACAGCACCCCACAGGCCTCCAACGCCCACTAAACCCTCAAATAAGGCATTCTTCTTTCCAGAGGCGCTGTGGAAATGGTCCTGCTGAGGACAGGAGGATGCAGCGGCAGGTGAGGACCAGGGGGGTCCCCGGGGGATGATGAAGCAACCAGACTCAGCCCAGCTGCCCAGCTCTCCAGGCTCCTTTTAGCAAGTGTGCTTGGGAGACCGACACGTGCTCCCACAACCAGCAGAGCTGCTCCTCCTTGTAGAATGAAGCCCCAGGCTCTGGTGGCCCACCAGGGCACCTTCTTCACGGACTCTGAGGGCCAAGCCAAGGCCACACGAGGTAATGAGAGACATCATTGAGAGACATCTCCCCCTTGCCCTCTTTTCCACACCTGCAAGCATCAGGTGAGGCTGCTGCAGACAGGGCAGACCCAGCCAGCTTTCAACCCTTCCTCTGCTTCACTCCCCACCAGCCCTCACTTTCTGTGCCCAATAACCTGGGCAGTTCAAAGGAGGAAATAAAAGGCCCCCATCTCCTGATCTCAGCCATACATGGTGCCCCAGCCTGGGACAACCCAAATGCCTCTAAACTGCAGCATGCTGTTCCAGTGACAGGAGCAACGACAGGAGGGGCGATGACGTCTAACGTTGTTAGAAAAGTGCAGTGGAGTTCCGAGTCTGTCTGTCTTGGGAGCAGCTGGGGACCTGGCGAGTGTGGGCAGCAGCTGGGTCTCAGGGCAGGGCTGTGGGGCTGGAACGGTTACCTCCAGCCTTCCCACGGCTCAGGCTCAGCAAAGGGACAGAGATCCCCTCTCTGCCCCCGCCTCCTCAGGGATGAGCCTGCAATGAGCAGGCTTCATCTGAGGCCACAGATGCCCAGCAAGAGACAACCCGGAGGTTAGCCAGCGGCAGGGTACTCCCGAAGTCGCCTCGGTATACAAGAAAAACGCAATTAGCAGCCCTCAGCCATGAGTTTCCGTCCACACCCGGGAAGACGCCAAGCTCTACTTGGGGTAGATTTCGGGACAAAATACGTACGTTTCTCTTTAGCCTCTGCCTCTGCTCAAGTTCACCAAGAGCAACCCTCCGCTGACCGGAAGCCTGGCTCGGGAGCGGAACGAGACGGAGCTGCTGCTGGGTAATCGCCTCCTCTTAGGAGAGGCAGTGAGCACCCCAAATCGTGTCCTCGCCCCCTCCCCGGCACCAGATCTGCGGCTCCCTCCGGGGAAACGGACGGGCTCTCGGTATTTCAGGAAAGGGACTCTGCTTCGGCAACTGCCTTGCGCACCGGCCCCAGCCCGATCCTTTCGGAGCGCTCCCCGCCACGCGTGCACACTCACACTCTCGGACCCCGAAAAGCGCCCCCCGCCCGGCCGCCCGGAAGCCGGAGCAGGTGCAGTCCCACCGCGCTCCCCGCCGCGTCTACACAAACTTGTTCGCCCGCGGCCGGCCGGGGGGAAACCCTGCCCGCAGCGCGCGCGGGTGTCCCGGTCGGGGCACGCGGGAGACAGGACTCACCCGCGAACGCGGCCGGCTGGGGCGCCCGCTCTGGCGGCCACGCTCCTGCCTCCCCCGGGCGGCGAGCCCGCAGCCCCGCAGTGCCCAGAGCCGAGCGCCCCTGGCGCCCGCACGCCCCTGGGCGGTCCGCGGCGAGCGGCCTGACGCGGCGCGGGCACAGTGCGCCGCTGCGGGGCTCCCCGGGGCTGCGGACGTCTGGGCTCAGCCGCGGCGGCAGAGCCAGCGGGCGCCGAGCGGGCGGCGAGCCGGCGGGCGGCGGGCTAGCGGGCACCCGGCTCTGCACATGCTCACTCGCGCGGCCTGGGGACAGCGGCCGGCCGCCGCCGGGTCCTAGAGGCGCCTGCGCCGCCGCCCTCCTGCCCGCCCGTGGGAGGGGTCGCGGCTTGCCACGCGGGGGCCCACAACCTGCCCCGGCCCGCCGGAGGAGCCCACCGCGCGGCCGCGTGCCAAGCGAGCACTCGGACTCCCAGTCTCGTACACACACGTACACACACACAGCCTCACTCTCTGTATTACACACACCAGGAGAATGCATTGGCGTGCACACCCAGACACACGTAGACACAAATGCACTGGGCACTACCACCCAAGGGAGCAGGTCGCCACACTCACTCAGACACAGACAGGGACTGGTGCACGCTGTCTGATACAAACACACTGAATCTCTCACACACAGCCACACACACTGGGCTCCGTCCCACTCACTCAGAGACAACCAGGGACACTGTGACAGGCACACGCACACGGCTACCCAGTTGGCAGCACTCCAATCCCAACACACAGTCAGACACACTTGGATCACTGCTCCTGGCTGAGCTAGACCCTGAAACCCACATCCTTACACACACGCACCATCTGAAATAGTCACACATGGAATCACCACCCCCCACACAGATACGCTGACACTATCTCCTTGCCTACACACTCAGGGCTCTGCCACCAGTGACTACGCTGCTCCGCACCAACACTCAGTGACAGACCCATGCCCTGATACAGTCGTCCATGGAAGCAGTGCCACACGTGAACCCACTGACACTCTTCCGTAGAGAGTTATACTAGGCATGGCACAAACACACACACGCACACTGAGAGGGCCAGGTGCTGGTGCAGACGCACAGGTATACAGCCACACAGTGCTACACATAATCCCCTTCCTTAAATAAGGGTTGGATCCAAGCCGAAGGATCCAACCTCCACTCCCCACCCCTGCTCCTCAGAAATCCCCAAGCCACAATGTCACCCCTGCCCTGACAGGTGCATCAGCTGGGCCCGGTTCTCACCCAGGGCTGGATGTGAAGATGCTCAGGCAGGCTGAGGACCGGCAAAGGCTGAGGGAGCAGGTGGCATGGTTCTAACCCCGTCTTTCTGAAAGCAAGTTTCATGCCTCTGACTCCCGCTAGGGGCAGAGCTGCTTGGCAAGGCTCAGAGGAGCCTTTCAACAGGTGCTGGGTGGCAAGGGGAGGATCAGCCAGGGGACCAGTCAGAGCCACGCTTTCCTGTAGGTCAGCTAAAGGGCACCCAGAGAGAAAAGGGACTTGGTTAAGTTCACACAGCTGGTCAGGCCAATCACCAAAATTAAAACAGCTCCCTCAAGGTCAAAGTTAGGCACTCTGGGACTAGTGAGGGCGCAGGGTATAAGAGACACATCCTGCGCGGCCCCGGCATTCTTGGCTTGCAGAAAAGCCCCGTGCAGACCCCTTACAGAGTCCATGCACATCCCTTAGGGAAGGTGGGATGTGTGCGTTGCTGTTATTGTCAACGAGAATAACCAAGCACACTTTTGCAGTGCGTTTGGATTTTCAAAGCCCTCTCCAGGACCTGCTGCATAATTTGCAGAGCCCAATGCAAAATGAAAATGTGAGCCCCTTGTTCAAGAATTACTAAGAATTTCAAGAGACAAGAGCGGAACGTTAAACCAAGTGTGTAGCCCTTTGGAGCAGGGCACCCAGTACACTGCACAGACCTCTGCCTGCGAAGCTGGTCCTGGCCCTCTCATGCCCATTGCCTCCCTTCAGACTCACCATAGGTGGTGGGTGCTTCCATGGGCCCGCTTTACAGATGAAGCTACTGAGGTTCAAAGATGAACAAAGCCTCAGGCTTGCATCAAGTAAACCCTGGGAGAACTCACACCCAGCTCCTCTGTGAGGCCCGGTGTTACCCTACAGCTACCACTGGGAGAGAGGACTCAAGCTGAGGAGTTGATGAGGCTGCCACAAGGGAGGAGGCACATCTCAAGGAATGAAAGGAGAAGGCTGCAGGACATCTGTGCCATTTCTGTGGTCACCCTGCACCTGCTTTGCAAAGCCCTCCAGGGACGCACCACACGGCCTTGGAGTGGGGGACAGGTGGGAAGGAACACCTGATGCCTCTGGGGAGAGATGTTGAGAAAGGAGGTGCATACAAGCAACCAGGAAGTAGTTGAGAAGGGCTTGGGACATGCAGCTCGGGCCACCTACAGTGTCAAAGTGGCCAGGAATATGTGGGACGAGGCCCTCCTCTGTAGCAATGGTGACAGGTAAGAGGATATGAGAAGGCCGCCTGGACTAGGCCTGACAAAGGAATCACTCCCAACCTCAGTCCAACTCTCTGCCACAGCTCTTCTCTCTACGGAGCTGGGACTGTTTGCTGTGCATTTGCATATTATCTCTGTCTCTATCGCAGAAGCAACTGTGGGAAGAAATCTTAACCTCACAGGGGCTTCTGTGGTGGTTTCACGGTGGTGCTGACTCGTGCCCAGTTACTGCTGAGTGATGCACCTCCTTGCAAGTCTGGGACTGGGGATCAGAGCAGCCTGATGCCGCTCACATTGCATCTCCCTGTGCTTGGCTCTCGACTCCATCTGCTCCTCTCTTGTGGCTGGATCCCAAATATTTACATTGCCTCCCAGCTTCGTGTTGTATGCTGGTAGGGGAATAAAGTGAGTGCTTTGGGATCAGTTCTGCTACTCTACTTGGGAAAATTAAACAATTTTTCCTGGTAGATTTTTAATGGGGAAAGTCTTCCTAGTGCACTGTTCCTGGCACAGGGTATATAATTAATGTGATGATTCTTCCAACTGGTGATAGTTATGACGATAACTCTGGCTGGACCTGGCATGGGGTCTGACGTGGCAGATGCTAAAACAAGTTTTGCTGGATTGGACTTATAACTTCCTGACCCCACCACCCATCCTATTTGCGCAAAGGCAGCGACAGGGGTTGTGGGTGGGGGTGGCAGGGGCAAGTGCAGATGCCGACTGGTTGGGTTAGATGCAGAGTTTGTGGGATCATTTGTCAGCTAGAAGTTGTAAGGGTTCTGGGGCAGTAAGTAGATCCTGGTGCGAGAGAGCAGCAGAGCAGACACGTTGCTCTGTCCCTCCTGCTCCCTGTTGTGCACCAGTGGGCACATGTGTGTGCTTTGCAGAGGATGCACCTCACCTTCATTTTATTTTTATGAACTTCCCTGTAAGTCACCCATTAAAGGCCTTGAACTAGCAAGTAGTTTTCTGAGTTAAGCTACTGGAAGCACCTCAAGCTTACAGCATGGGTGGGTAGATTTGTGGGTGACTAGATTGGTGTTCTATTTATTAGTTTTCTGTTGCTACATAAGAAATGATCACAATTTCTGCAGCTTAAAACAATACCCCTTTATCTCTTCAGAGTTCCTGTGTATCAGAGTTTGGGGTACAACTCAGGGTCTCGTTAGGCTGCAGTCAAGGGTCAGCTGGGCTGTGTTCTCACCTGGAGGTTTGACTGGGGAAGAATCTGCTTCCACGTTCATCTGAATTATTGGCAGAATGCATTTCCTTGCAGCTGAAGAACGGAGGGCCTCAGCTTCTTACTGGTTGGCTGGGGGCCACCTTCAGTTCCTAGAGGTCACCCACAGTTCCCAGAGGTCACCTACAGTTCCCTGTGACATGGCTGTTTGCTTCTTCAAGGCCACAGGAGAATCTCCAGTCAGCTAAGATGCACACATACATATACATGTATGCATCTGTGTGCATGTGTGAGTGTGGGGGGGGTGTGTAGAACTGTTCAGAGCTTTGCTGTCCTAGAAAGTGTATGTCTCCGTCCATCTGCCTCCAGATGAGTGTGACAGGGAAAGGTGCTATTATTTAGGAAGAATATGTGGATTGCTGACTCCTTTGCTGGGAATTTTACATGTGGTGCTTAACGTAATCTTCCTCACAACCCTATGTGCTCTGTACTGTTTTAGACCCATTGTAAAGATGAGAAATCTGAGGCTCACAGGAGTAAGTAACTAGGCCAACATCACACGACTGCAAAGTGTAGAAGCTTGGCTGAAGCTCAGGTCTGTTTGGCTTCAAAGGACCCCATCTCCATGGACTCTAACCCATGTCCACCTATCTGCCTGTTCCCCCATCCCACTCACAGGGCACACAGGGACAGTGGCCGCTTCTCTGTCCTGAGAAGGCTCTGGCCTTCGTTCCCTCCCCTGTACAGTCTTCTCAAGGCCAACACACACGTGCTTGTCTTCCTCCTCTGATTATGAAGGGATTTCATGGAAAGGATGCTGTTGGCTTGTCACTAACAAAGGACATGGCCCATGGGATTGTCAGAGTCCAGAGAATTGGGGGAGAGAGGGAGGGAGAGATGTTACTCCCTGAGAGGTCCTTGAGCAGGATTGAGGGATCCTCTGGGGAGATGGAGAGAAAGAGCTGTGCCTGCACCCCGGTACCAGATGCCCCTCTGTGGGCTCACCCTCGGGAGAACACTACTCTAACAGGGCAGACGTAGGAGTAGAGGAGGGCAGAGTGACTCGGATACACAAAGCATTCCCCCATGGTGCCTTCTGTTCCCTTTTATGTGTGCACCCCAAAGGAACCAAAGGGATGGAGATGCTAAGAACCCCGAGATGCAGTGGCTTGAGGAACTCACCAGAGCGGACAGGCTGCCCCCCTCTAACAATGTGGCCGTGTGTCCTTGAGCAAGTCCCTTTACCTCCCAGAGCCTCAGCTTCCCCTCCAGCACAATGGAGACAATGGGCCTGAAAAGAGGTGAGCCCTGTGGGGTTCTCAGCCTGAGCCTCACATCTTACCTGCACAGCTTTCTTCTTTCTTTCCCCCTTCAGATATGTGATCACAATTTGTACTTATTATACATTTTCATTAGGGTACCTAGTGGGCTAATGTCTGCCTCTGACACTGGACTCTGAAACCCATCGGGAGGGGCCATGCTCAAGTTCATGAGTGCTGCTTCCCCAGAAGCTAAGACAGAGTCTGCCGCTGGGCAGGGCCCTGTGAAGAGGCGTGCCACGAATGGTACCCGTGCTCCCCCGTGCTTCGTCCCTGCCACCTGGGACTGTGTGAGGCAGAGAGGTGCACCTGGTGTCCGGGAGGGTGGAGCACTGGAGAGCTGGGAGCAGGTGGGACCTGGGGACATGGAGGGTGTCTGTCATTCAGATAGGCCCTGCAGACGCTGCGTTCACCAGTTTCGGCAGCTCAGAAGAGCAAGGAATTTCTTTGGGAGGAAAAGAAGTGGAGATTGAGGAGAACACTTCAAAAAAAGACAGGGGTTGATGGAGCGGGTGAGTGGAGAGTATTCCAGGAGGGGACGGTGCAAGTCTGTCCAGGTCGCAACAGCAGACATACTTGGAATGTTCGGAGAAGGTGAGAAATTCTCTGTGGTTGGCAAGTGGGCGGGGGCATGAGGCTAGAATGTGTTAGGAAAACCTAAGGAATTTGGCCTTCATCCTGGAGCTAGGTGCTGGACAGCCACTGAAAGTTTTTCGCCAATGGGTGAAAACAGAGCCATAGGGAAGGGTGAGGGCTGGTGGGTCCTGACCATCCTGACCACCACAGCCAGGCCTGCCGTTACCATGGCAACCAGCAACAGGGAGAGTGAAGCGGAATCTTTTTGTTTCTGTATGCATGAGTTTGACCCTCAGGATTTTGGCCCGAGTTTCAGACAAATAGCTGAATCCGCCTATTCCTCTGGAGTCCCCAGGAGAGTAAGCAGTTTCAGCGCTGTCCCAGCAAAGCCAAGGCCTGGTCTGTGGGCCCAGCGCTCCTCCTGGTCCCTCTGCCTGAGAGATGACGGAAATCAGGTGTGGGCCAGGCTCTCTGACCAGACTCCACCCAGTTCTGAACGAGCTCCCAGGAACAGGGAAATGGGAAGGGACAGCCAGTGCCAGGAGTCACTAAGGCTCTGTCACCTGGATTTCCAGGCAGATGAAGCTAGTGAATGTGGCACTTCAGAGACACTCTTGCCACAGCAGGAGCCACCGAGACACACTAAGGCCTCGCCTGAAGTTGCATTCCCACCCCCGCAGCACCCCACACTCCCTCAGCCTGCCTCCTTCCTCCCAGATCAGGCTCCTGAACGCTGTGTCCAGTCGCAGCCCCACCCCACCCGCTCCCCGAGCCATCCTTTGTGAAGACAGACCGGGCTCCTCCACACCCAGCCTCTTTACCTGCCACTGTGGCTGCCTCCTGGAAAGAAATAACCTTCCTCAGCGCTTTTTAAAGATAACCTTTAAAAGTTTGCTTACAATAACACCCAAAAAGCCTGGGGTCAGTCTCCCAGGAATAATTAATTATTCCACCTGTGTTCAATTTCTTTGTCTCCTTTTATTTTCACTGACAAATCAAAGGGTTTCAGGCTAGCACGTCTTTCCCCAAACGGACCTGCTCTTCAAAACAATCTAGACAGTGTCCTGTTGGTTACATGAGAGACTTTGGAAGGAATCTTTTCTGGGCGAAAAATTGGAGAAAAATAACCTCATCCTATACGTGGGCATTTACAGTTTCTAAAATGCAGATGTAGCTAAGTCACACCCCTCTTTCCGATCCTTCAAGACCCTGTAAGATGAGCTACACACCCTCCACCGCACCAGGCCTGATGCAGCCAAACTCATCATCCACATGTTGCCAGCCTTGTCCAAGACGTGACCCTCAGCTCCTGGACTGAATCATAGAGCACAGCTGCCCAGCCCCGCTTGTTTGCAATGCTTTTAGTTCCAAGAAGACCCATTTCCAAGCTCCTTTCCGAAATAACAAATGCTCTTAAAGTGCTGGTTTGCGTCACTGTAGTAGGACAAGGCTGGCTTAGGTGTCCCAAACCCCAACATAGACACACAGGTGCACACTTGAGTGTGTGCAGGAACACATGTATGCATGTACATATACACAAATATGCGAACATACACGGCACAATGTATGCACACCCATGTGAATACACATGCACACTACAATACACATACACAAATACATACATACGTGTACGCATTCACATAGAAGTGTGCATGCATGCACACAAATGCTTTTTGTTGTGTGTTTGTTTTAGTCATAACTCTGGAACTTCTTATCGGAGTGTCTTTGAGCCTGCTGTATGGCCTGTTCCTCCTCCGCACTGTCCTCTCCTGGCCCTCAGACGAAGGACAGTCCCGCACCAGGGAGAGATTAATGGGCACACTGAGCAGTCGGTTCTGCTACTGGCTCTGCCACCGCCCTCCTGGGGGACCCTGCCCCTTCCCTGAGGCTCAATCTCCCACAGGGACGATGGGTGTGGACTGGCCAGGTGGGGCCTGGGTGGGGCCTACATGGCCCAGGTTGGAGCAGGCCCCCTGCCTGGGGCCGGGATGCTAGAAGCCCCGTGTATGACTCCCGGCTGCAGTGGGCACAGTCACCCACCCCCGTGTATTTGTGACGCTTTTAGTTCCCAGAGGACCCATTTCTGAACTCCTCTCTGAGATATAAATTATCTTTAAGGGCTGATTTGTATCGCTGTGGTTGGACAAGGCCTAACCAGAAAGCACTCCTGCCTTTCAGCGAGTCCCATCCGAGGAGAAATGTGCATTTGTTCACCCTAATTGAGCACTTCAGAAAGGGGGGTTGAAAACCTTCAATAGGTTTCATTTTTAGGGAAAGTAATTTTGACTTATTAGGCGCTGTTGGCTTCAGAAATATGCTCACTAATGACTTCTATTCAAATATTTTCCTCCAGCTGAGACTTAAAAAAAAAGATACTGTGTTAATGGATTCAACGTCCCCTAAATTAGTCTTTTCCCACCTCGACCTCTGAACTTTCTTGGCCAGATTTTCATAAGAATTCAAGAGGTCCCAGGTGGGCTGTGTTAAGAAAACCCCTGTTGGAATTACCTCTGGAAAGGCTGACTGCCCACCCCCCCCACCCCCGCTGTGGGGCACTTACAGTGATCTGCTATGTGCAAAACACAAACTCAGATGGAATCACTGGTTTCTCAAAACCTTTCACTGGACTTCAACCCGCTCTGCTTGCTCCTTGTCTGTGCGAAAAACCCTGGGGAGGGGTCCGTGGGCAGCGAAGCAGTACAGCCCAGTAGCTGAACACAGCAGGGGTCAGGGTGCAAATCTCAGCTCAGTTCCATGACCTTGGGCACCTGATTTAGCCTCTCCAAGCCTTAGTTTCCCATCTGAAAAACAGGATCATCACCATCATCCCTACTTCCCAGATTGCTGCAAGGACTGATTTAGAGATAAGCACAGAGCACACGGAAGAGTGGCTGGTACAGGTGACTGTGTGATGATGTGCTTCACGGTTGCTGTTCCTTTGTGACAGCGATTTCAGACGAGCCCTCTTATGTAGGCTTCCCTACAGGCTGACTCCGCCACCCACAGTGAGATGGGCCTTGCCCGAGCCTCTGCAGCCCCCTCTCTGGTCCACATGGCAACCATGCCAGTACGTGGCAACCGTCACAATAGTTTATGAAGACTTGTTGGCAGGTGTTAGGAGCTCAGTCAAGCTAGGTTAGGCGAGCTATGAGAACAGGGAGCTGTCTCACAGAGCCCCAAGGGCAAGGATGCAGCTGGGCTTCAGGAAGGCCTGGAGTGTAAACCTGGACAGCCTCTGCGAGCACAGGGAGTGCCACTTCCCCCCACCCCGCCCGCCCCGTTGCTCTGCTGCCACCCGGGCATTGGCCTCATGCTTCTCTCTGCCTTCCTATTTCTCTGTGTCTTTCTGACTTTCTCTGTCCTGCCCTGTTCCTCCCTCTGTCCCTCCCCGCCATGTCTCTCTCTTTCTCTCTCTCTCCACACCAGCGTCTTCCTCAACTCAGCCTCAAGGGAGAAACGCATCACCTCTCAGTAACTTTTCCTGATGGCTCTAGCCACTGGGATGTTGAGCAGGCTCTGATTCAGTTTCAAAGTTCCACAGGCGGAGGTCTGATCGGCTCTCCAGGGTCAGGTGCTCATCACCACCAAATTATGGGATGACCTTACACTCCAGAGTGGCTTAATTCCTTTATATCTGTCTACCACACGTCGACTTTTCCTAAAGGACCATAAAGGACCCCCAAAGGACCACACGTTTCTCAACTTTGCCTCCACCAGTACCCAGTCCATGCCTAGAACATAAACTGCTGTGGGACAAAGGGAGGCATGCAGGATGAAGGAGTGGCTTGCATATCTAACCTGGGGCATCGGGCAGTCTCCCAGCTGCTCTGCTCCCTGCAGGAACCCAGTGAAGGGGCCTCTCCAAGAACCAAAACCTCTAGGAAGCAACTCATCTGTGGGGTGCTGGAGAGCCCGCCCCACCCCCATACATCCAAGCAGGACTTGGCTTGGTTCCTCATCTGTCCTGCTCGCTGCACCCAAAACAAATCAGGGCTCAGCTTTTCTGAATATGCAGCATGCAGCTTCAGGATTTAAATTGATTTCTGCAGGAAGGAACCTGCTCACTCAATAAACTCCACTCCCAGAAATTATTAAAGGAGCAGAATTAAATTCACTGGGGTCAAAGGTCAGAGAACACTAGAAACAAGGCAATCCCAGCAGAACCTCAGCTAATTGCCGCAGTCCAACATGCTGCAGGGGCAGAAATGCTGCTGAATTATTTACCTGGGTCCTGATATCAAAGCATATCAGAGACATGCTTTAACAGAGAGTCTGCTCCACGGCCAGTGACGCTGTGAGCCCTGCCATCGCAGTGACCAGGGAGCCTGTGTGTGTTCCCAGACCTGCATGCACTGACTCCTGCCGGGTGAGATGTGAAGGAAAGAAAAGGGTGTGCCTGGGCAGGACCCCGCAGGCTAAGCAAATCCAGCACACCGACGGTTGAATTCACAGCATTCCCAAAGTGCTGGATGCAGGCTCTCAGTGAACCCAGCTCGGTGTTCCTCTTCCTGGGCCCCCATCCTGAAGAATGAATGAATGGTCAGAAGGGAATGCCTCCTCCCCTGGCCTGGTTTCCACGAGGAAGTCTTTTCCAAAACTCCCTCTGGTCTCTCATGGTCTCTTCCCCGTCTTGGGAGTGAGCTGGTTGCAGGGAGTTGGACTGCTCCTGAAGGGACGTGACCTGCCTCGTCCAGCCTGCAGAACTAGAGTCACACCCGTCAGCCTGGCCTGATGCCTGGGTGAGAGACTTATGGGCCCCATCGTTTCCTTTGTTTGCTCCGCTTGTCAAAACCCAGGGTTTTTGTTTTTGTTTTTTACTGGCGGGTGCTCAGACGCTCCCGTTTTGGCTGCGTGCATCAAAATTCACCCGCCAAAGTCGATGTCCTGTTTGGCCTAGGGCAAAACTTTCCCACCCACACCAGAACTGCTCACTGACCACTGCACAACTGTGAGCAAACACCCCTCTTTAGCCTAATTCAGACTTCTAGGAACCCCCAAGATCAAAACGCCCTGCCCAAACCCAGAAGCCCAGGCCACCTGCAGGCTCTAGATGTCTGGACATTTGGCTTCCTCAATTCCAGTCTTTTCTTTCCTTTTTTATTCCCCAGTGCTCCAAATTCTGAGGATCTTTGAGGAAACCCCTAATGAATGGTACCCTTCCCGGGTTTTGAACAAGTTGTGAAAGAAAATAAAAAGTAAAGATGGAGGCCCAAATGTCAGGCTTGTTACTGCTGGAGATCAGGTAGAAAACGTGGCTTTGAGCCTCTCAGGCGGCTTGCTGGTAGTGAGCTGCCCGACGCACCCCCAGTCTCAGGAAATGTCAGGCTGGTGCCGGCTGCCCACTTGGAGGGTCCCCCGGTGAGGTTTTTGTCTTAAAGGAGCAGAGGACGTTTTAAAAAAATACACTTTATTTTTTAAAGCAGTGTTAGGGACACAGTGAAACCGAGGAAAAGGTACAGAGAGTCCCCCTACACGCCCGGCCCCTGTCCACATGTGGACTTGGCACAACACAATTCAATCTGTAAAATAAAACAGGGACTGCACTCAAACCAAATCCCCGCACCCGAGGTTAAAACTAAAGTAAAAGACCACACACGGGGTGGGGAAAGGGAAGGTTTACAGTTCTAGCACAAATAAACAACATAATAATCAATAGCACAAACAAATACCCAATGATGCAAGAATAAACTCTGCGTTTTGCATGGCCACACTGCCAACCTACTTTTGCCCCACGTGTGTATCCAAAAGATTTGAAAGCAGGAACCCAGGCAGATTGCTGGTGCGTGGACGCCCACGGCGCTATTATTCACAATAACCGAAAGATGGATGCAATGCAAGCGTCCACTGAGAGAGGAATGGACGAGCAAGATTTGGTGTGTCAGCGGGAGGAGTATTGTCGTCTTAAAAAGGAACGAAGCCCGATGCGTGCCGCAACGTGGCTGAGCCTCGGAAGCACGCTGGGTGAGAGACGCCAGGCACGAAGAGCCAGTTTTGTGTGATTTCACTGGTACAAGGTGCCTAGGATAAGGCAAAGACAGAGAGACAGAGATCAGATCAGAGGCAGCCAGGGGCGGGGTGGAGGAGGGGAGAGAAGTTATTACTTAACGGGTATAGTTTCAGTTTCGGCAGATGGAAAAGTTTTTGGAAATAGACATTGGAGATGGTTGCCCTGTGAATATAATGAATGTCATAGAATTTTATACTTAAAAGAGGTTAAAATGTCAAGTTTTATGTTATATGCATCTATTTGGCCGCTATAAAAATAAATAAATAAAACGACTGGGGTCGGGCCTCGTCATAGGCTGTGCATCTTCACACCACTCATCCCAGTGTCCCTCCTGGTTGGTCTGGTCTGACTTCCTGTCTGGCTTGCACACACTAGATGCTCAAAAATTAGTAAATAATCATTAAATGGTTGAAGGACTAAAAGGCGGGAACCACATCAGCCCTGTCTTCTGCTGCGCCTACAACTTCTAGCAGGGTGATTCACATACATGTTTGTTGAATCGATGCATTAGCAAAGTCACGCGTGAGTGAGCCAGTGAAGGGTGGGGGCATCACATCTATTGTTGGGTTCATCGCTGTATCCTTGTTCCCAGCCAAGGGCCTGACACCTGGAAGGGACTCACTGAAGTATCAGCTAAGTGAACAATTACATGAGTGAATGAATAGGTGTCTAAGGTGCAGACTGAGGGAGGCTAGGGTTCTGTCTGCCCGGAGGTGGTTAGAGCTAACTCTGGAGTTAGGTCCACCTGTTAAGAGCAGGTTTGGAAGAAGCAATCATTAGATGGGAGACTTCTGTAAATGCTGAAGGAACTGGAGCTGTGGCCCTCTGTCTTCCAACATCTTTAAACATCTGCCCGGCTGTCAGGGGGAGGAAGAAGCAGATGGGCTCTGGAATCCCCAGGCAACCAGCAGAGGAAGCTTCAATAAGGTAGAATTTGGTACAACTTAAAAATAGAAAGAGCCTATATGCCTTGTGCACCCACCATGTATAAGGCATTCTGCAAGTTGTTTCACATACATTCAATTACATTTCACACCTCCTGAAGCAGGCGTGATTTCTGCCACGCTTTATACACAAGAGATGATGTGGCTTGCTCAAAGTCACACTGTTATAACAGGATAAGCCAGGAGGCAAACTCAAGGCCAGATGATTTCATAGCCTGCACTGTGTAGAGCTGGCAAAAAGAAATGTATAGGCTGCCTTGTGAGGCAGTGAGTTCCCTGCCACCGGAGCTGGAGAAGTAGAGGCTTGGCCAATCACTTGGTTAAGCTGTGAGAGCACAAGATGGAGCTGGAAGGACAGACTGACTGGAGTCTCTGGTTTCCTGGCTGTAGGTTCTTCCATTCTCGCACTGGGCCCACCCCAGCATCATAACGGCTTTTTACACAATGGATTTGGGCTGGTGAGCTTACTTTAAATCAAAGCTACCTGTCTTCTGACCCATACTTAAGAGGCTTATAGAGCACACCCGACATCAGAGATAAGCATGGCACATAGATTTTATGTTTCAAATTGATTCAGCAGGGAGTGGCTACCTGGAGTGTCGCTCGATTCTCAGGCTTTGTTTAGCCTCTGCGGGGAAGGGTGCTTTGATTGATTAGTGATGTCTGTCATGGGTATGGGACAGTAGCTGGCAGACATTTGCCACATGGTTGCCATCCTTGCTCCAGGAAGTGCATTTTAACTCTGAGAGTCCAATTAGATAATAGTGGAAAAGCCACATTCATCTCAGAAAATACCGAAGTACATCGTCTTAGAGCCAGAAAGAGGATTAATTTTTCAACACGGAGATTTGCAGCAGTCCAGATTCCAATTCCTGAACATCACTCAACTCGCTTCCTTGTGGGCCTGTTCTTTAATTAGGAGGCTCAGCAAACACTTCAAAGCTGAGCAGCTCCAGGTCCATCCCAGCCCAGTGGCTGTCCCTGCCAGCTCCCAAGCCACCCCCTCTCCCCACAGTCTCCCAGAGCACCAGACTGGGTTTTGATCATGCAAACAGAAATGGATGTTTCCCACTGTGCGGTAAATAGCCTGGCCCCATGCTCAGCCACAGCTTTATCCTTGAAGCCAATTAAAGACACCTCTTCCTGCAGAACTGGGAAAACAACTCGGATCCTTCGCTTCTAGGATGTTTGAGGGATCCTGTGCTCCCACACCCCAGCCTGTCCAGGCCGCCAGAAATATCTGAGAGCCTTCTCTGGGCAAGTGACCTGAGGAGGTCTCTGCCACCCCTGCCTGTTCAGTGTACACTCGCCCCACCCGTGCTTCTGTGGTTAGGAATGGGGGGTTTGCAGCCTGACAGTTTACATTTGGGTTCAAATCTTAGTTCCGTCTGTCATGTACTTGCTGTGTTACTTTGAGCAGGTCACTTAACCTTTCGGAGCTCGCCCTTCTTCATTTCTAAAGTGGGGATAATACTATGAACTCCATGAGGCTTGTGTCAGGAGGGTTTTCCCGCCTTTATTTATTCCACCATCACTATGAATACCCATCATGCACCTCTGTTCCTTGCCACAGCCATGGTTGACCTTCAGGCCTCATCAGCTCTGCCCTGCGCAGGGGATGTGCCCAGTGAGGCAGGACTTCTTTTAAAGCTGCGGTTTGGATGTGTCAGCTTCTCCTCCACCTGGAAAAGACATTAAGTCCCCTCAGAGCAGATTTTTCTCCCTCTTGGAAAGAAATCCCGAAGGGAGCCCCTTAGTAATGGAGCAAGGGGCAGCAGGTGCTCAGTCTCCTAGAAGAAAGAAACAAAGGGGCCTCTTCTGAGGTCTGGCCAAGGCTGGACCTTCCAATAGTACAGAGCTGGTGAGTAGGAGGGACGTGGGTACACTTAGGGACTCTTGGGAGAAAAGTCTCAAGAATCCAACTTCTTCCTCACACCTGAGGTCCAGTGATGTGGTTTGAAATTGTCCTGATTCTGTCTGTGGGCAGAAAAGGACACCAAAACCCCAGAGAAGTCACATCGAGGGAAGGTAGTGCACAGGGCTCCTCCCTGGAGCCTGGGCTGTGGGTTTGTCTGGCCCAGGGTGTGTTGTGGCTTGAAGCTTCTCTTTCTAAGCCACGGTTCCCAGAGGATGCGCTCTGGGGGAATCCTGGAGCAGGGTGGTGTAAACTAAGGGGATTACCCCCCAGGAACCACAGCAATGTGGACAGGTGATCCTTATAACTCCGGGCTGGCCCTCCTTCTGCATTGCCAGGCTTCCTATTGTCCACTCTGATGGGGCTCCGAGGAAGAAGCGCTGCAGCCCGCTGAGAGTGTGGGTGTGCTTTGTTCAACAGAGTAGCCATTAGCCACGTGTGACTACATAAGGCTAAAATTAAATTAATTAAAAGGAAATAAACTTGAAGCTAGTTCCTCAGCCACAACTAGACAAGAGTTCATTGCCACACGTGGGCTAGTGGTTACATTAAACGGTGCAGAATTATAGAATGTTTCCAACACCACAAAGAGCTCCATTGGACGGTGCTAATCTGTGGGAAGGTTTCTCAACATCGGTGCTACTGACATTTGGGGCCTGGCAACTTTTCTAGGGCTGTCTCGTACACTGTAGGGTGCTGAGCAGCTTCTTTGGCGTCTTCCTACTGGATGCCAGTAGTACCCATTCCACTTCCGGTTGTGACAACTAAAATGACTCCAGATATTGCCAAATGTCCCTTTGCAGAAGGTTGGGAGGAATCTTGCCTCCAGTTGAGAACTACTGGGCTCTCCCGTATGGACCATCATGGACCACCTAGGGATGG
Source organism: Macrotus californicus (assembly GCA_007922815.1). Taxonomy (NCBI): domain Eukaryota; kingdom Metazoa; phylum Chordata; class Mammalia; order Chiroptera; family Phyllostomidae; genus Macrotus; species Macrotus californicus. Next base: position 199,967 of record VMDR010000540.1, read on the forward strand.
GGACAAAGATTCCATGGGGCTGGATCAGTTTCCTTTGGGGCCCTGGGATGGTAGCAGCAGCGTGCACAGCTGCCCCATCGGGATGCACTGGGTGGTATCCAGAGTTCTTGGACAATAGGAAGTGTGGAAGTGGAGTGGGAGGTATGGCAAGGAGGTAGGTGTAAGGTTCACCTGGGTCACAAAGGCTATGTCTGTGTCACTACAGTTGCCTCCTGCATGGCCTCTGCGCCTCCTGTTTCCTCATCCATGATTGACTTATTTCCTCTGAACTTTTTCAGGTGCATCAATACACCCTACAATTTCTCACAGACCACATTGTTCCCCACCCAATCCACACCCTTGTAGGCGCCTGCGAATTTGCCTGTACTGTTCCCCGCACCTGGAATGCCCTCTCTCTTTGCTCTCCCCATTAAAATCTCATCGTTTCTGTTTCAGGGATCTCCAAGACCACCCACGTGCTCACTGATTCACCAGAAGAACTCATGGGACTCAGCTAGTAGTGCTCCTCAAGGCCATGGTTTATTGTAATGAAAAGATGCACAATAAAACCAACAAGGAAACAGACATTAGTTGAAGTCTGGAGCAATCCATGCACGGCCTCCTATGCTCATCCTCCTATGAGCGGCCACACTGGGCATGCTCCGTTCTCCAGCAGTGAAAATGCAGCCGCATGTGTGCAATGTTTCTGCCCAGGCAAGCATGTTTGAGACTTGAAGTTTAGGGTTTTTATTGGGGGCTGTTCCCATGGGCATTCTTTTGCCCAGAAATGACCAAAATTTCAGACTCTGAAAAAGAAAGCAAATGTTCTACATAAAACACATTGCTTGTACTGTCTAGTCATAATGTAGCAGCTTTATCAGTCAGGGATGTTTCCAAAGCCAAGCTCCAAGACTCCAGCCAAGGACAAATCTCACAAACAAGCTCTTCTTCAAGCTTGCTGGCTGCTTCAAGCTTGCAATGTTAATCCTTTTCTGCATATTTCTTCCCCCAGGTCAGAGGCCTTACTCTTTATAAATCCTTTCCTGCCTCCTGTGTACGGTGTCCAGGTCTTTGTGGCTTCCTCTGACTCCTGTGTCACAAGAGAAGCCATGAGGGCCTTGTAATCGCCTCCAGACTACTGCACCTTGAAGGAGGGGCTTGCAACTTTTCTTGGTGCTTCCTGGGCAAGCATAGGGCCTGGCACCCAGCAAAGGCTTGACATGTGTTTGCTGAATAAATGGATGACTTGAAAGCATTCACATACAAGGGACTAAGGATGCAGAGGGTACAGGCTGGAGAAGACATGGCCCCTGAACAGGGGGCTGTGTGAATGCCCAGGCCAGTGAGATGGACTAGGTGAGCACAGCTGGACAGAGCTCCCATCCATCCACATCCACCCTGGCCACCACCCCGCAGGCAGCGCTGGTGGTCCATCAGAGAGGAAAACCAACAGCAGCCTGAGCTCACATCCCCCTCTGCTGCTAATCAAGAAGATCACACCCTCCCCAGGTGGCAGCTCATGGGCTGCGAACATCAGGTTTGGAGCACTGTGATCCCCTTGGTCATTTGGCAAGCATCTCGTGCCCAGGTTGGCCAGGTAAGGAAAGGAGGTGCCACTGGCTAGAGAGTAATGCCAAGTGTTCCTTTAAGAGAAGGGCACTATCAAAATGCTCCGAGGAGGAATGAGGCAGAAGGACAAGCTGTCCTCCAAGCTCCAGGATCCTTTAGTTGAAAAACAGAGTCTACACCTACCCCCTTGGGCTTTGGGGTCCCGTTTCCCCAAGTTGGAATATTCCAGGCCCACTATTTGCTGCAAGATCTGGCAAGTGCCTTAGCTTCCCTGAACCTCAACTGCCTTATCTGTAGCATGGGGATAACCCCTCCTTCCCAAGGCCGTTGTGAGGGTCAAACGAAATAAGTCATATACAGCATCCGGCACAGGGCCTGTCGAGAGCCCAGCAGGTGGAGCTGGTTGTGACCGCCACTATCATGGCCGCTGCACGTTTACTGTGGGCATGGGGGGCTCAGTTTGCCCGCCCCCTCGAGTGCTGAGCAGAGGAAACCCCCCTTGAGTCTGCAGCCTGGCCCAACCTCGGGGCAGTGGGTCCAGCTGCCATGAGGGTCTGTGGGTCCCGAGCTCACCGCATCCTGCAGTCCATTTTGCTCAGCCAGGCTCGCCCTGGGCAAACATCTACTATCTCTTGCCAAAATGAAAAACAGCCCCGAGACTTTGGGGTAACCATGGCAACTGCCTTCTGAGGGAGAGTATTGCAACTTTATCAGTGAGTTCTCTTTCCCTTCAGCTTTTGGATGCTCCAAAGTTCACTGAATTTTGAAGTGTGGGTTTACTGTATTTTGAAGTCAAATCTTTTTGCAGCGGAAACCCTTCCCTAATTCAGTAACTCAAGCTGACAAGAAAGAGTCATCTAGAATTCCTCTCCAATGACACCTTTCTTTCCCAAGCTGCCCACAACCACCATCAGTTTTCACCCCTAGTGAGCATAATCGGGCTAGGTGATACGGGCCATCGGGATGTCCTGCTGTGGACGACCAGTTTCGTGTCCCAGGTCTCCTTCAAACTGCTCTACCCCCGTGACCCAGAGGGAGCAGGGGACTGTGGGCTCCTCTGCAGGGTCTGGCAGATTCAGGTCTTTGGTGAGCTCCTGGGGCACCACACAGGGAAAAGTGAATGAGAAGTTCAAGCTCATCCCAGCTGTCCAGCAATGAGACTGTGGGTGAGAGCTTTTCCCTCTTGAGCTCCAGATTCCTAAACGTAGAAGGGGTAAGGACACTAAGCCACCCGCCCAGCATATTGTCTGGCATCTAATAAGTGCCCTATAATGGAATGAATGAATGGACCAATTAATTCCTCACTACGTGTCTTGCAAGGCACAAATGGAAGTTCATTATAAGCCACAAAGTGCTCTCAAGGGCCCCGATTGCCGTCGTTGTGGTTAGTGGTGAAAACGCCAGCCATTCCACGCGCTGCCAGCAGAGTCACCTCCCGCAAGTGCCGCCCCACTCGAGTTAGCTGCTTCGTGCCTCACAGAGGAGAGCCCACGAGCCCGGCCTGGAAAGCGAAGACCCCGCGGTCCCGTTCCGCCCCTCTGTCTAGGCACGTGTCCTGTGGGTCCCCCCTGCTCGGCCTGCCCAGAGTAAATGTGAAAGCTGCAGGGTCAGAACTGACGGCACCATGCTGCTCTCCAGGGCAGAGGCATGCCTGGGGTCCTTGGGCAAGTTCAGTCTGTTTCCGTAAAAGTGCTCATGCTGGCACTTCACCCCTTGAGTTCAGAGCCTACCCCGAGGACCTTTGCTTCCCACCTGCTTCAAAGGGAGCGAGTCCCTGGACGGTCAGGGAGAGAAAGGAGGCTGATTCCAGCTTGCTTTGCTGTGGGACCCAGCAGTACTGTGGGTGATGCCGCCCATAGCAGGGCGGACAGTGTCCAGCCAAGTGTCCAGACAGCCAAAGGCAATTGTTGCCTTTTCAGGGCCCTTCCCTGCTGACTTGCCGAGGACAGGCTATTTATAGCCACACCATTGATGCCCAGGGGGACCCAAGCAGGAGCCCAGTAAACACTTGCTTCACTTGTGAGTGACACTGTCTTGGGGAGGGCATCGCTGGAGCAGCCCTGGTCGGGTTGCTTTTTACCTGTTAGCCCCCGGACGTTAGAGTCTAAAATTAGTTAGTCGGTACTGTGAACACTGCTGGAAGGTCAGGCTTCCCGCAGCCCTTGGTGGGGGAGATCTCAGCGCCAACTGACTTTGACCAGCCAAGTGAGCACAGCTGTTTAAAATTGGAAAGCTGACCTGGAAAGAGCTCAGGGCTAGATGGTCTGAGATCCTCTCGCAACCAGTGTCACCATGTCCTGCTCATTCTGCCCCATGAGCAGCCCCCGGTGCCATCTGCCTGACCCCTGCCTCAGGTGTGGCCTCACAGCCTCACCTGAATGATCACTCAGCTCCCTTCCCCATGGATCTCCCTGACCCTGCGTTCTCCCTCCAAACCGACCCTCAGTGACGTTGCCTGGAGGGCACACATTGTTATGGTTAAGGTGGGTTCACTCACTAAGGTGCACTCACTACCATTTACTAGGGGCTGAGCCCAGCACCAAGCCCTTCACAGGTGTTCACTCACTCACTCCTCAGAACCACCTCAGGACAAAGCTATTATCATCCCTGTTTTACAGATGGGGAAACTGAGTCTCAGGGTAGTTGAACAAATTGCTTAAGGGTCACAGCTACTAAGTAGCAAATCTGGGATATCAATCCAGATTTCAATCCAGATTTGTTTGACTCTATAGCCTCTATTTTTTTTAAATCGTATTTAATTTTATTTTTTCCACTGATTTCTCTCTTTAAAATTTTTTTCTATCCCCCAACCCCTCTCCCCTCTGGCCATCACCACACTATTGTGCATATATGTTCTTCGGCTGATCCCTCTACCTTCTTTCATCCAGCCCCCCCTCCCTTCCTCCCCTCTGACAGCTGTTGGTCTGTTCCCTGTGTCTATGCCTCTGTTTCTATTCTGTTTGTTAGTTTATTTTGTTCATTAAATTCCACATGTAAGTGAGATCATATATTTGTCCTTTACCTGACTGGCTTATTTCACTTAGCACAATCATCTCCAGTCCCATTCATGCAGTCTCAAAAGGGAAGACTTCCTTCTTTTTTATGGCTGCATATTATTCCATTGTGTAAATGTACCACAGCTTTTTTATCCACTCATCTACTGATGGGCACTCGAACTGTCTCCAGGTCTTGGCTATTGTAAACTGTGCTGCTATGAACATAGGGGCGCATATGTTCTTTTGGATTAGTGTTTCAGGATTCTTAGGATATATTCCCAGCAGTGGGATTGCTGGGTGAAAAGGTAGTCCCATACCATGCTGAGCAGCCATGAATCAATTAGGCCTGGCTTCTGCAGGGAGCTCAGTGTCTTAGGAAGACAAGCAGGCACAGAGAGCGTTTGTGAAACAATGAGATTGGTGCTGTTCAGAATGAATGAAGCACTGTCAGAGATTGTGCATGCTGAGGGACCGGGAGGGGGTTCACTACCTGGCACGTGAGCTGGCTGCTGGATCATGAATGGGTTGGGAAGGCCACTTTAGGCAGAAGGAACAGTATATTGGGGGGCTCAATAGACTGGGTAAAGCAGTATTCTGACCTGGGTAGCAGAAGAAGTAATGGGGAAAGCAGAAGTAACCAGTGTGACTAATACACACCTTACACTCAATATGTCTCAAACTGATCGCCCCTGGGGCAGCTCCTGCTGCAGCTGTTCTTATCTCTTTGAAGAGAAGCTCCATTTTTCCAGATGCTCAGACCAAACCTCCTGGTGTGTCACCCTTGACTCCTCCTTTTTCTGGTCTACCAGCAAATGCATCCCACTCTAATTTCAACCCTTGTCTGGAATCTGATCACTCACTAAGCCTTCCGCTCCTGCACCTGGCCCAAGCTAAGCCACCTTTATTTTGCCTTTGGTTTATTGCCATAGGCTCTAAACTTGATCCATATAGTCTGTTCTCCATAGGGGCCAGAGGGACCCTTTATAATAGTCAGATCATGTCACTCTTCTGCTCAAACCCTCCTATGGCTCCCATCAAGGTAGGTCAGGGTAAAGGACAAAGCCTCACAGTGAGAAGGGAGCGGCTGAATCTGCTCCACCTTGCGTCTCCAACCCCTCCTCCCTGCCCGTGTTCTCTCCTCTGGCTGCCCCGGTCACCAGCTGTTCTGGAAACTGCATCCCTGTATTGGCTGCCCCCTGCCTCAAACGCAGGTGACTCTCCTTCTCCTTCCCTCTCTCCCTTCCTCCAGGTATTTACTCAGGCCACCACTTCTCATGGAGGCCTTTTCTGGCCATCCCCACAGCATTTCTTTTGCCCTTTCTCTGATGTATTTATTTCTTTTGAGCAGTACTAAATGCCACTACTTAACATGTAAGGTATTTGACTTGGCCGGTGACTTGTCTGTTTCCATTGCTAAAATATAAAGTGCATGAGAGTGAGGGTTTTATTTTACTTTATATTTTATTTATAAGCCATTTGGGGCTGATAGACAGGGAGGAAGAGGAAGGGCCTGAGGGAAAGGTGGGATAAATAAACTCGTGGTCAGGAATTTTGAACCCCCGGCATGTGATGTTCCTAAAGGAGAGCCCTTCTGGGGAGTGATGGGTCCAGGGAGGTGAGCAGTTCTTGGAATGGAGTGCATCTGGGAGCAGAGAGCCTCTGTGTCAGGGGCTCCACCCCTTCGGACACTGAAATCACCCAGGACTCAGGCAGAAGTCAAAGGAAGGAGAAGTGGGACCAGGGACCACGACCACCTGCAAAAGCCACGATGCTAAGTGAATGAGAGATGGGGAGGGGATACTTTGGCCAGTGATGTGACCCTGAAGCAGAAGGCCATTGGGCTGTAGTCCCATCACCTCCACCCACAAACCCACAGAGGCTCCTTGTCACTCTCAGGTCAAAATCTTAATCTCCCAGTGACATCTGAAGTCCCTTGCCCTTCCTCTCCAACCTCAACACTCCTAACACAGGATTTTGAAAGTTACAGACTCTGGAACCAGATGATCTGGGTGAGGCCCTTGGTTCTGCTATGGACTCACCTCTCTGAGCCTCAGTTTCCTCATCTGCAAAATGGCAATTAAAATGTCTAAATTGCAAGGTTCCTATAGGAATTAAATTGAGTGAGATGCCATATGCAGATAGAACACATGGCCCACACCGAGTGCTCACCAAGTGGTAACTGCTGTTTCACCATCACTTCTCTGGTCAGTTTCTTCATCTGTTTGACGGAGCTGGGGCTTCCAACACAGGGAGTTGTCTTAAGGCTTAAATGACAGTAGGTTGGTATAAATTTTTGCAAGCAGCAGAGTCTTGAGCAGTGAGTTATGCCATACAACACTGGTCTAGCTGTTTTTCCTGAACACTCCCTCTCCTTCCACACCCCTGAGCCTTCGACCGAGCCATTCTCTCTGCCTGAAAAAGGGTTCCCTTCCCAGAGTGCTCTGCCCATGCCTGGCCTTCCCTCCGTGCTCTGCTCAGCCTGTCTGGTACCCAAGCTCCTTATTAGTTCATCAGTTCACTTTTGTCTCCCTGGGAGACTGTGAGCCCTTGTTGGCACAGAGTGGGGATTTCCATCCCAGGGCTCTGCAGCTCCCTGCCCAAAGCCGTGCCCATGGTGGGCTCTTGATAAACGTTGGTTTAATTAGATTATAATAAAAGAATCAAGGGGAGCAGCCATCTCGTCCTCCATTCCTCTTGCAATCAGATGTAAAACTGCTTCTCCAGGAGAGGAATTAATTGAATCAAGGGCCATTTTCCTGGAGAAAGAAAGCCAATTTAGAATTTTAGAAATAATTGCAGCTCTGTGTTCTGTCCCATTTGGGGAAGGAGCGAGAGCTCTGATAAGCAAACTCACAGCATGCCGGCAGAGGTGTCGCCGTTCCTTTTAATAAAGGATGCACTTAATCTCTTAAGATCATTTATAAAGTGCCCTCCCACCAGCCAAGATTCCTTCCAATGCCTAAACACCCCCACCCACCGCATGGGGGTCCAGCGTGGGAACCATGGGCCGCCTGGCTTCTCTTCAAGTTCTGGCTGCCTGCACAGTCTCAGGGCGGCACCAGCAGGCCTCACTTCCTCGGACCCCAGGCTCACTGCCGTCTCCCACTGCCTCTTCCACAGCCCGTCTCCTAGGGCTCAGCACCTCCAGCCTGGACCATCACAGCGGCTGGCTTGCCTGTCTCACTGCACCCCCACCTCCAGTCCATCCTTTACACTGGCTGTCCTGGGGATCTTTCTGGAACACATGTCTTATAACGTCCTTTCCTTCTTTTCAATTGGAAAACACTTACTCTTTCTTCAAAACCCAGTTTAAATGTTACCTCATTTCTAATCCTTTCACTCTCCATTCTGAACAGACGGCTACTCCCTGAACTATGCCTCTCTCTGTAACGCTCGCCACATTGTACGGGATTATTCTGTTGTCTTTGTTCCCTACCATGAACTCTGAAAGAGCCTGGACTATGTTCAAGAAGTTCTCTGTGTTTCTAGTGCTAGGGGAGGTGAGTGAATAGAGGAAGGAGGGGAGACTATCTCCTCTGCATCCTGAGCGTGGCCCACGTCCCCAGAGTCCCCTGCCATGCCCTGGCTTGGAGGACAGAACTGAGAAGGGTTGGAGGTTCCAGCCCAGTGGCCTGTCCCAGTGAGAGGACTGCAGAGCAAATTAGGAAACCAGTGCCCAGTGTGAGACCTGGGAGGTGGCACTGGCTGCCTGGGCACTGGCTGCCTGGGCACGGCAGGGCCCAGGGCTCTTTCTCAGGGCAGGGGCGAAGGCACCTTGGCCCTGCAAAGCTGCTGAGGGGGTATCTGAACCTGGCAAGGCGACTGCTCCCGACCCTCAGGGATGTGAGATCCTCAGGGACAGGAGTGGTCTGGGTTCTCTGTGTTCCCAGTGACTCCCAGCACAGAGCCGAGCATGAAGAGTTTCTGTGGGACAGAACTGAAGGGATGCTGGCTTGCTGGTGAGCGCGGTGCAGAGAGGACGGAGAGCCTGCAGGCTGGAAGTGTCTGCCCCTGGGGCCACGCAGAGCTGGAGAAGGCAGGGGCTGGAACACATGCCACAGCTCCCAGGAGCCCAGCTGTGCCTCCCCCCGTCCCTCCGCTCTAGTTAGCTGGGCTACCTTTGTCAGAGCCCTGAAGTCCACCTGCCTCCTCACGGTGATTGTGAGGCCCTTGGGGAACAGGTGATGCAGTGGCCTTTATGCCTGCGGGAGACACCGAACTGTGGCTCTGTGTGTCTATCTGGGGCCCAATTTCCCGCAGCCCCAGCTGGAGGCTACCATCCTGGGCAGTGGATTTCCAGAGTGTGTCCTCAAGAAGCTACATCAGATTCTGAGCAGTGATTATCTCTGGGTGATTGCTTTTCAGGAGAGTTTAACTATTTTCCTTATCCTTTTCAACATCTTCCTAACATTGACTATGTACCCATAATATTTTGATAACCAGAAAATGTAACAAATGCGATCTCGTAGCATAATGAAAAATAACCTGAGAATGCTGCCTGTGTGCTGCGGGCTTCACACAGTTGGGAGAGCTGGGAAACCTAAGAAGGCACTGAGGGTTCTGGAAGGCTGGCAGGCCATGAGAGCAGTGGGAAGCCCACAGAGGGCCCTGCTGTTGGGCTGGGGGGCAGGCCCCGCTCAGGGGCAGGGGCAAATGAGGCTGCGACAGAAGGGTGGGACCAACGGAGAAGAGCTCTGAACACCAGGAGAGACACAGACTTGATGTTGAAGGAGACAGGGAGCCCTCAGAGACCTGTGAGCTGGGGGCTCCAGGTCAGTGCTGAGCTGCTGATGCTCTGCTCTGGCCCAGTGACCCAGTGGGAGGTGGTTGTGGCAGTGAGTGAGATGGGAGGGGAGAGGCACTGCAGTGGTGGTGGTGGAGAAGGGGGAGGAGAAGGGACGGAGAAGGGGGCAGGCAGGAGAGAGTGCACGGTGCTGCCAGGCACATGTTCTGAGCTGAAGAGAGGTGGGAGGCCCATGTGAAGAGATGGGATGTTTGGGAGGCAGAGGCAAGGGGTACAAACAAAGGAGTGACATGTTCAGACCCCCCAGAGGTGGACCTCTCTACCTCCCTCCAGCCTCTGACTGGAACTAAATCCCTATCCTTTCTCCCCTGAAATACTAGAACTGTCTCCTGACTGTGCCATGTGCCTCCCTTCCACCTGGCTTCTGAGAACCAGAGGGGACTTGGTGAAGCAGGGCCAGCATCAGGAGCTCAGGAATGCTGGTCCTGCGCTGATCCAGAGCCTGGGAGCTGGTACCATTGATCCTGCTCTTTTCTGAGATCAGCAACACCTTAGCCTATAGCCAAGTGACCACCTGGTCCCTGTTGCCTGCATGCTGCTTGAAGAGTCCACCGGGGCTTCAGGTCTGGGCTCTGTCATCTGTCATCAGGTCTGGTGGGACTCAATGGCTGGAGTCCTGCTCTCATCACTCACTCAGTCTCCTAGATGGCTATTGTCTGAGCTCTCCCGAAACACCATGGCACTTCCAGTGAGACTCTCTCGACATCTCCTGGCAGCCAGGGTGACCACCATCTTCTCCAGAGTCAATATCAACCTGGCCAGGCTGGAAATCCTCCCTTCATCAATAGTTGGGCATTTTCCCTGCCACTATCCCATCCCTGAGTTGGAATATCGCAAACTATTTCCAGCAGCTTAGCTGAGGACTTATTCTCCGGCCTGTTATATATTAGATTGCACAATTACATATTAGGTTTACTGTGTATGTGAATGCTGCCCACCGGAGCTGGGCATGTGGCGACCCTTCACCCTGACCCTCTGGCTAGGAACCTTCCTAAACAAAGACCGTGTTAGCATGAGGCTAGGAGACCTCCATCTGAGCACAGGCAAGTCCCATTGAGTTAATCCTGCAGTCTCAAAGATTCGGATGGCAGGTCATTGAGAAAAAAAACCAACAGAGGCCATTCCATTTGCCTCCTTAGGTCACCGATTGCTGCAGATTGCTATCTTTTTCTGCAACCACAGGCCCCATGCAGATGACCTCTCTGGAGTCTGTGAAGGGCATGGGAAAAGAACCATCATTAGGGACTCTGATGAAGAGCTGATTACTGCTAACCATGCCGGATTTTCCCTTTAAATTATTCATAAACACGAGTTGAAATGTGTGTGTCCAGGCAGCCATCGAAAAACTGAATAAGCTGATGCAGTTAGGAAAAATCACCGTCAGAAACACCAACACTGAATTGGACAACCGATTATTCTGTGAATGAATTTATTGTGTTTTTTGGTATCTCAGCTAGACTTTGGGAGCTTGTGATGAAAGGAAGGGGAGGCAGTCTGCATCGTGTTGTTATTTAACCCGGGGCTCCGCTGGCCCAAGTCAGGGGCCTCTTATCCCTGAGACTCTGAGTCTAACCCCTTCTTAGCATTTCCCTAAGGCCTGAAAGCCGGCCCTTTACCCTGGCAGTGGGTTCTCTGGAGTCCTCTTGGAAGAAGGTGCAGGAATCTTGCACGTGGTCCATCAGAGAGTACTTCCATACCTGTTAGAGAAAATCGAGACTTTCCAGAGAGTCGTACTAGGAAGCAGCAAATCTCACATTTGGGAGTTTATCCTAAAGAGATACACGATCAGTCATGGTTGTCGGGGGTTGGGGTGGGGGACGGATGAGTAGCAGAAGTACAGAGGATTTTCAGGGCAGTTAAAATACTCTGTATGATATTATAATGGTAGATGCATGTCAATATACTTTTGTCCAAACCCATAGGAGGCAGAACACCAAGAGTGAGCCTGTACGTAAACTGTGGACTCCGGGTGATTATAATGTGTAATAATGTAGGTTCATCATGTAACAAATGTACCTCCCAGAGGAATGTTGATAATGAGGGAGGTGGTGCCTGTTTGGGTAGGGAGCATGAAGTCTGTCCAGAAAAAGTCCAGCCATTGTTTATATAACAAGAACGGTTTGCACAACATCAATGAAACCTGGCAGCCAAGGAGAGAGGACTGGAATGCACATGCGTGAACAATGATGACTTCACTGTACTAGTCAGTGGGGGCGGTAGACACCATTGAGTGAGCGTGTGTTCTGTGTGACCATCACTTTCAAAATGACTGAGCAAGTACAGCAAAGAATCTGCATCAGATTTTGTGTTAAGCTTGAACGTTCCTCTGTGGACACTGTTTGGAGGATTCAGAGGCTTTCAGAGACGATGCCGTGAGGGCAGCACAAACAAACGTGTGGCACAAATGCTGCAAAGATGGTGGAGAACCTGTTGACGGTGGTCCACGTTCTGGAAGGCCTGCAACAAGCAGGACACCTGAGAATGTTGGACGTGTACGGGCTGCAATCAGCAAAGACTGGAGAGCTGTGTGAGGTCCCAAGGTGCCTACTTTGAAGGGGACTGAGGCATCATTGTCCTGTGTACAATGTTTCTTGTATCTTGTAGCTTCTTCAGTAAATACCTCTATTTTTCATATTACATGGATGGATACCTTCTGGACTGACTTCATATATGGGAAATCTCTGCACCTTTTGCTTAATTTTGCTATGAACCCCTAACAGCTCTAAAAAACCTAGGTTTTGAAAAAGATAAAAGCAAAAGAAAGCCCATTAAAACATTGTCTAAAGTAGCAAATGATAGGTTGAGAACTTTCAATGGTCTGATAGAATTTGAGGAACAGAGTTGAAGTTCAGGTTACACCAAAGAAAAGAGGTCCTTCCAAATACCCCAGGCCTTTAGTCAGAGCCCCGAGGGGCCAGATTAAATGACTAATGGCTAACCAGAAATAAATAAGCCAGACTTTAAATGATTAAAGCCCAGTTTCAAATTGCTACATGAACAGAATACAGGAGAGAAATTATGTAATCATCTCAATAAAAGCAATATTGCATATAAAATTTAATATCTGTTTATAATTTAAAACATATAGATAATTAAGAATCAAGTCTTTCTTAGTTTTGATAAACCTACAGCAAATACTATAGAAAATGGCAGAAGATTAGGAGCTTTTTCCCTAGAGTTTGGGGATAGTTTAGTATCAGAAATCTATTCTGCATTATATTAGAGGTCTTAGCCAGTATGATAAGGAAAAAAATATTTTTTAATGTATAGGATTAGAAATAAAAATATTAAAGTCATTCTTCATCAATGACATAACTGCATACATAGAAAAGGCAAAATGATCTACAAATAAATTATCAGGGTAAATACTGAATGTAAGATCAATCGGCAAAATGCATTATGTTTCTATATGCTAGCCAGGGGCACAAAACAGAATTTTATTAAGTCTATCACTTAGAATAGAATAAAAAACGAAATACTT